>BSBK01012652.1:2500-104845 GCA_027943335.1 Chamaecyparis obtusa
ATCTTCTTTTCCTTTAGGTAACCTTCTGGGCATAAGAGCTTCATGTTCATCAAGCTCATCGTTAGTATTGCTATCACTATCATCCTTATTATTTCTGCTACTAGACTTACCAATCTTCAGAGAAGTCATGAAAGAGGATTCAATAGATGGTACAACACTATTATCATAATTATTCAGTACAAATGTTGTAAGCTTTCCAATCAGATTATCAAGAGTGAGTGTGTTGTTAGGTGCTGACTTATTTTCATGAATTGCAGATATTCTGATGGCATAGATAGGAAATAGGGTCCTTAGAATTTTTCTTACCATAGTGTCTTCAACAATAACTCCATCTAATACTCTAATAACATGAACTACCTCTTTTATTCTATTTGTGTATTGCATAATGTTTTCTCCTTCTTTCATCTTCATGTCATTGAATCTTCCTCTTAAGCTTTCTACTCTTGCTCTCTTGACATTTGCATCACCACTATAAATTTCAGCTAGTTTATCCCACATCTTCTTAGCAGTAGTACAGTCCTTGATATCTTCAAATTCAGCATCTGAATAGGTAGCAACAATTTCCATCGTAGTAACATTATGTTCATGCCTTTCCTTTAGTTGATCAAGGGTCAAGGGACCAGTGGGTGGTGCAAGGTATCAATTTACCATCAGATCTAGGGTAGAATTCCCAATCCCAGATACATGTAGCTTCATTCAACTTTTCCATATTGTGAAGTTATCCTTGTTTAGCTTTGGCAGTTTCCTCTTAAACATTTTGAGACCTTTGTGCTAAAGTCCTTAAAACTCTATTCCAAGCAACCACAACTCTGATACCAATTGTTAGAATAACTGAGAGGGGGGTGAATTAGTTATCCACAGTCCCAATTGAAAATGTATAATCAAAAACAATTTACATAAACTTCTGCAGCTTGGTAACATAAAATACTATACTGATTGTGCTTTTACCGATTACCAGTCCATAACATATAATGATTACCAATCAAATCCAACATGCAATATGTAAAGTATGATAACAAACAATCACCACAATGAACACATAACAAAAAATATTTAACATGGAAACCCTATGAAGGGAAAAACCACCTGGGACCGACAAACCAAAAATGTTTACTCTTCTAAAGTGAGGTTGGTGAAGACCCAACCTTGTTAAAGGTTCCAAACACACCGTGACATGTGACCATGTTAGAGGATTTTAGACCACCTGTTATCATCCAACCAGCATTCACTATGGGGTTGATAGGATAACAATGTTCATTGTATGAATGACACATATAAGACTTCCAAGTCCACTCTGTTAAGAGATTTCTCTATTTAGAATGGTTAAAATGTGTTAACAGTTGATCTAATTACAATACAACTTCAATTGCAGATGTTCAGATCTATTTTATGCTCATTCAAACCCTCTGATTGAAGTATAACAATTATGTATCAACAATAATCAATGACTTACTCTTGCTTAGTAATAGCTTTTTGATGCTTGGTAAACTCTACGGTTTAGTTCTCCTTTACCAGTTTGATGAGGCATACATGAAGCTTGTTCATGCGATAATTCTATAGTCTTCTTCTTCCTGAATGAGTTTCATAACAAAACTCTAGTCTCTTAAATAGACAAGTAAACCATTTTCTTCTCCTCCATTAGATTATGTCACTTATTCTCCTTCATCCATTTTGCTGCTTAAACCCTTCCTCGGCTGATGTGCTAGTAACATGTTTTGATTCCATCCTTTAGATCTTCCTTGAATTTTTCTATTTGTTGATCTTCATAACAAACATTATCTCCATCTCTGATTTTGATGTACTTTATAGCTCATCAATCCTTAATGGCTAAACTAGTCATTTAGTTCGTTTCTCCTACTTGGTTAACAAAGAAATGTGTCGGTGAACACAAGCTCAATTTATACTATGCTCAATATACACTATGTTGCTCGGTGTATACTATGATGCTTCATCAACTGACCATACTGCCTTGTTTCTTTTAGCTCTTTTCTCCATCATAAATGAATGAAACATAATCAAGTCAATAACATAAGGTCATAGACTCATCAACAAGCTACCCAATGTATTCCTTATCCTCATATGTCATATACATCTTCCTCATGTAGATATTTCTATTCTTTCTCTCTCTTATTCCTTCTCTACAGATGTTTAGCTATAGTAACTTACAAAATAAGTGTTGTCAAACTAGTTGACATCAATGACAACATATTACTGATTGAATCATATTACATATCTAATCAGCAACTCGGTGATCTCTAATCATAGATCTTCAATTAGGTTCTAAATCAGTTGTAGTTCATCAAATTTATGTTTTTTGAATAGTTTTTTTTTTTGGTTTCTTTGGATTAGTGTTTCTTAAGCTTTAGACTATCAAAACATCAATTATTATCATTCAGAATCACCCTTGGTGATTCATCAACATTGAGATGAAAATTAATTATATCCAGTTTCTTCCAGAAGCTTTTCAACTCTAGCACTTTTTCTTGTTTGTTGTTGAATTAGCTACTGATAATAACAAGATCTATGTTTCTCAGAGTCCATATGGGTAAATAGTGGCTTCTACAGTAGGCAATGAGACCCTCATATTTTGAGAAGTATTTGGAGTCCAAGACACTCAAAGATGACTAGAACTAGAACTGTAGAGATATTGCAAGAAGATCTTTTAAGAAGTATCTTAATCACATTCATTAAAGAAAAGATGAGTTTTAAATTTTTACACATTCTTGAGGATTACAAGTGCGCATATAATTTATATATTTTGTTATTTTTTTTGCCCATATTATTTTTTGTTCTCGCATCCTTAGTGTAGTGGTGCTTTTAAGACATTGGTCGTCAATATCTATTCATACCTACAACAAAAAAATATATTCCTTGGAAAGGATTCAAAACTCCACATCTAATTATAGGAGGATGTTTTCATTGTAATCCATTCTAGGAAATCCTACAGTTTAGCATAATAATTTTCCTTAAATTATGAATTAGGAGATATTCCTCTACCTTTAGTTAGGTTATCTACTTTTTTTTTTTCACACCCATCCTATACCAGCATGTTAAAATCTCAATCAATTTTTTTGGGAACATACACAAAATTTTCTTTGTTATTATAAAATGTTTTCCTATATTTCATTGTAATTTTTCCTCGATTTTCCTCTTCTTTTGTCTTGATATTCTCCTTTGAATCTTTCTTACACTTATTCATCTACCACTAGGGCTTGACATCTACCAACTATCTAAATATTGGTGTACTTAAAATTAGAGACTTGGGAAATATCGCCAATGCTTGGGAATTGGTAGCAATGTAAACCCTCTCTTACTATAAATCCCCTTGAATTCATTTTTGTTTTAAATGGACATTAAGTGTTTCTATGGTTGTATTAGAAGTACCTCACATAAAAATAGAAAATTTATAGTTGAACAAAATAAAACGTATTCTTTCATTTCAACCTTGTCCATGCAACCCATTTAATTAGTGGTCATTCCCTTACAATATTTTTATTTCTCACTTGAAATTATTGTTAGGAATGAGTGCAAAGTGTTTTGGCAGTCATTTTGTAGCAGTTGTTGTTGCATTCATGACTTGGATTGTCATTGATGTCAACACAGTGATATTCTGGATATTAGCATGAAAGCAGGTATAGTTTTGTTTTGCGCACATGTTGTATTGTAGATTGGATTTTGTGTAGTTGATGGTATGTTCTTTGGTGTGTTATTAACCTATGGTTAACAGCACAAAAATAAATTCATTCATTTGTAAAATTTATGAGCATTTTGGTGAAAGTAGTGTTTAGACAGTGTTTCTATGTAGCGATATTTAGAAATCGGAGGATATCTCTTAGCTGGGATGGAATCTAATTTTGCACAGTTAAAAGGATGTTTGAGACTCATTAATGATGATGTGGTTCATAGCACAAACTTCGAGGATATGTTTGGAGAAAGTTACAGTAACTGGAAGCTGACAGTTTTATGTGAATTTTGTGTGTAGCGTGTAGAATTTATTATTTTGTAATTGAGGACTGACTCATTTGTAATTATTTGAGTTTGGTATATAAGAAAGAATTTTTTCCTATTTGTAATGTGTACTATGAAGAGTGAGATGCGAATATATGCATGAAGTGAAGAAAAGAGCTAATTCAGTGATGAAGGAAGACTTGTGAGTACAGAGCTCTGGAATTATGATCTTGTGTAGCAGAGAGTGCAATTTTGGCACAGTTTGAAGGAGGTAATATATTTCATATTATTTTGTTGAATAATTCTAAGATCTTTTGGACAGTGGGTTCAAAGATCTTGTCTTGAAGCTGTTTGGGCAGTGGGTCCTTCTGTCTTCCATAAACTCTTAACCGGGTTAGAATCTTTTAACAAGGATTCAAAATCTCCTAACAGGGATTTATATGTACTGAATGTATTTCATAAGACTCCTAACAGGGTCCATCCTCTAACAAGGAACTTTCATATTAGTGCATCATTTTGTGGGCATCATTCCCACCGGGGTTTACTCTTTTCAAGAGGTTCCCTAGTCAACATATCTTGTGTTATTGTGCAATTGTGTATGATTATCTTTCTATGGTTGATCAGTACATTGATTATATTTTTTAAAGCTATTGAATGGATAAATTATCTGATAACTGATTCACCCGCCCCCTCTCAGTTATCTTAGGGATGTTTACTTTCTAACAATTGGTATTAGAGCGACACATCCTTGAAAGAAAAGTTTAACAACTTAAGGAGATCCATGGAAAATTTTAGAAAAGAAATCCCCAAGTTTGATGGAGTAAATTTTGACAGCTGGAAAGAAAAGATGAAGACACATCTATTGTGTTTAGGACCAAGTTATTGGTTGATTACAAAGAATGAGAAGACTATCATTGACGAAGACAATCTAGAGGCAGGAACTAAAGATGAACTAGATCTATTCATGTGTAACATACTTGCAAGAGAAGCACTTTTGTTAGCACTACCAGAGAATGAATATAGTCAGGTAAGATGTTTGAAAAAACCTCATGCAATTTGGAAAGTTTTACATTCTACTTTTGAAGGTGATGAACATGCAAAGAAGGCTAGATTACATAATTGGATTTTTGCATTTGAAGATATCAAAATGATGGAAGATGAATCTATTAGAAGCTATATTGGTAGGATGTTTGAGATTGTAACAGGAATAAAGTCTTGTGGAGGTGATAAGACAGAGAATGAAGTGATATGGAAAATTTTGAGAACTTTGACACCATTATTCAAGCAGACAACGCAGATGATTGAACAAGTGATACCTTGTACATCAAACTTTTCAAGAGAGACTCTTCTTGGAAGATTAGAAATAGTAGAGATGAACTTGAGATTATCAGGAGAGCTACCTATAATGGAAATAGCATTCAGTGCTCTTAGAATTAGACCTACAAGAAGTACTAGTGTGAATGGAGATTATGCCAGCAGTAGCAGATCTGAGGAAGATAAGAAGATTGAAGAGGGTATTGCATTACTTGTAAAAAGAGAACCGGATGGTAAGAAAATCTTTAAATATTGGACTTGTCAAGAATATGGTCATTTTGCATCTAAATGTCCTAAAAGAGTTAAGAAGTATAGAAGCAACTTTAAACCTAGGAGATCTAAAGAATGTTATTATGCAAATGATGAAGATTTTGAAGCAGGAATTGAAAAACATTTAAGTGACAGTGATAATGATAACTTTGAGGAAATAGGATTTGTAGCAATTAAAGAAGAAAGTTCTGAATCTGATAAAAGGGAAGAAAAAGCATTAGTTTCACAAGTTGAAAAGAAATCTGATTGGATTAGAAACAGTGGTTGTTCACATCATATGATTGGAGATAAAAGAAAGTTTGTTATGTTAGATAATTATGATGGAGGAATTGTTAGGGTTGGTAACAATGCACCTTGTTTGATTAAGGGTACAGGATCTATTACTCTTGATGGAAAGACTAACACTGATGATGTTTACTTTGTTGATGGACTACGACATAATCTACTAAGCATTGGATAATTGGCCGATAAGGGTTATCAAGTTTGGTTTTCTGAGAAAACTTGTGTGATAAAAGATAAAGATGGAAATCTGATTAGAAAAGGATCCAGAACTAGAGGTAATGTATTTCAGTTGAATCCTACTGAGATGACATGTTTGATAACTAGGATTGATGACAGTTGGTTATGGCATAAAAGGTTTTGTCATATAAACTTTGATAATATTGTCAAGGTGAGCACTACACATGCGGTAAGAGATTTACCTAGAATTATGAAACCTACTAACATGATTTGCAAAGAATGTATGATGGAAAAGGAGAAAAGGAGTTCATTTCCCAATAAGAAGTTCACATCAGCAGAGAAGTTGGAGATTGTTCATACAAACTTGAGTGGTCCTACTAGGACTAGAGGATTCTATGGTGAAAGGTATTTTATGAGTCTTGTTGATGATTTTACAAGAATGATGTGGATTGCATTTTTGAAAGAAAAATCTAAAGCGTTTGATAAATTTAAGATCATGAAAAGAAAAATTGAGAATGAATCTAGAATGAAGATTAAGTATCTAAGATCTGATAGAGGTGGTGAATTTACATCTAGAGAGTTTAACACTTTTTGTGAAATGAATAGCATTAAGAGACAACTTTCATCCCCTAGAACACCAGAACAAAATGGTATTGCAGAAAGAAGGAACAGGTCAATAACTAAAGTAGCAAGAGCTATGTTGTTTGAAAATGATTTGGCTAAAACTTTTTGGAGAGAAGTAGTGAACACAGTAGTACACACTATGAACAGAGTACAAATCAGAGAAGATACAAACAAGACACCTTATGAATTATGGTTTGGACATACACCCTTAGTTAAGTATTTTAGAATTTTTGGAAGTAAATGTTATATAAAGAGAGATGATGATATAGGAAAGTTTGATCCTAGAAGTGATGAAGGAATATTTCTTGGATATTCTTTAAAGAGAAAAGCATATAGATGTTATAACAAAAGAACTAAGACTATTGTTGAAAGTGCAAATGTAAAAGTTGATGAGAAGTCTAAAATTTAGGAAAGAATGCTTGATTATGAATCTGATGGAGAAGCACAACCTCAGCCTAACATTGAAAATGCAGAATTATTTTTTGAAACTAACAGTGATTTGCTGAATGAAAGTCACACTGAAGAAGACAGAGAAGAAAATAGAGAAGAAAGCAAAGAAGAATCTACAGTCGGAACAAGATCAGTAACTATGACACCTAATAGGTATACTTCAAGACATCACCCTATTGAGCAAGTTATTAGAAGTTTAGATAGAGGAGTTTTGACTCAAAATAAGGTACATTTATGTTTGATTTCTCAAATTGAACCTAAGACTACTAATGAAGCTTGTGAAGATGAACATTGGATCAATGCTATGAAAGAAGAACTAGAGCATATTGAAAAAAATAAGACATGGGAATTGGTCCCTAGACCTGAAGACAAGAATGTGATTGGAACAAAGTGGGTATTCAGAAACAAGATGAATGAACAAGGAGAAGTGATAAGAAACAAAGCAAGATTGGTATGTAAAGGATATTCACAACAAGAAGGAATTGACTATGAAGAAACTTTTGCACCTATGGCCACACTTGAAGCAGTGAGAATATTTCTAGCATATGCAACTTAAAAGAAATTCAGAGTGTATCAGATGGATGTGAAGTCAGTATTTTTGAATGGTGAATTGGAAGAAGAAGTCTACATTGAGCAGCCTGAATATTTTCCTTTGACACAAGAAGGAGATATGGTATGTAAGTTAAAGAAAGCTTTATATGGATTAAAACAAGCACCTAGAACCTGGTATGCAAGATTGGATAAGTATTTATTGAAATTGGGATTTATAAAAGGAACAGCAGATAGTAACTTATACACAAAAGAAATTGAGAATGGTTTGTTGGTTATAGTTATATTTGTTGATGATATTATCTTTGGAGGAGAAGATGAAGCTAGTGACAAATTTGCAGATGAAATGAAGACTGAATTTGAGATGAGCATGATTGGAGAAATGAAATATTTTTTGGGATTACAGATAACACAAAGCAAGGAAGGTATATTTGTAAGTCAGACTAAGTATTTAAATGAATTATTGAAAAGATTTGGAATGGAAGATTCTAAACCTGTTGGAACACCTATGGTAACCAGACATAAGTTATCTACCAAAGAGGAGACACCAACAATTGAGCAAAAAAAGTACAGATCTATGATTGAAGGATTGTAGTACTTGACACATACAAGACCTGATATAGCACATTCAGTGGGGATTGTAGCAAGATTTCAAGCAGAACCTAGAGAATCAGATTATGCAACAGTAAAGAGGATACTAAGATATCTGAAAGGAACAATGGATTATGGATTATGGTATGAGAATTTCGATGATTTTACCTTATGTGCCTATACTAATGCAGATTGGGGAGGTAGTGTTGATGACAAGAAAAGCACCAGTGGTGGAGCCTTTTTTCTTGGAGGTAAATTGGTCTCTTGGCTCAGTAAGAAGTAGAATTGTACTTCACAAAGCACAGTAGAAGCAGAATATGTTGCAACAACAAATAATTATAATCAGATTATTTGGATGAAGCAGATGTTGAAAGATATTGGAATAAATTTTGATGAGCCTATTGTTATACATTGTGATAACACTAGTACAGTGAGTATGTCAAAAAATCATGTTTTACATTCTAAGACTAAACATATTGAGATCAAGTATCATGTTGTAAGAGAGAAAGTTGTAGAAAAAGAAGTAAGATTGGAGTACATAAGTACAAAGGAGCAGATAGCAGATATGTTTACAAAGCCTTTACCTAAGAATACATTTGTGTATCTGAGAGGTGTGCTTGGGGTTATGCCCCAACCTATTTTTGAGAATTGATGCAGATGATTGCATCCATCCAGTGGTATATGAGCCCTATCTTTCTTCTGGATTGGATGTTGGAACTTCCTCTATGGGGGAGTTTATGAGCTGAGTCATGAGGACTCTTGTTATTGTATTCTTCTGAAAAGTGTCTTTTGACATTAAGTTGTTGTTGACTGAGTGATAGAATTTCTATCATTGATGTCAACGGGGGAGAGATATACATGAAAAACATTGTGGATTGTATGAGAGAGCTGAATAGGAAAATGAAGCAAGATTTAATTTGATATTTTGCAGTGATGTTGCAGTATTGGATTTTTGGAACATTGGATGTTTTTCATCTATGTTGCCATCAATGCCAATGGGGGAGATTGTTAGGAATGAATGTAAAGTGTTTTGGCAGTCATTCTATAGTAGTTGTTGTTGCATTCATGACTTGGATTGTCATTGATGTCAACACAGTGATATTCTGGATATTAGCAGGAAAGTAGGTACAGTTTTGTTCTGTGCACATGTTCTATTGTAAATTGGCTTTTGCGCAGTTGATGGTATGTTCTTTCATGTGTTATTAACCTATGGTTAACAGTGCAAAAACAAATTCATTCATTTGTAAGAGTTATGAGCATTTTGGTGAAAGTAGTGTTTCGACAGTGTTTCTATGTAGTGATGTTCAGAAATCGGAGGATATCTCTTAGCTGGGATGGAATCTAATTTTGCACAGTTAAAGGAATTTTGGAGACCCATTAATGATGATGTGGCTCATAGCGCAAACTTTGAGGATATGTTTAGAGAAAGTTACAGTAACTGGAAGCTGACAGTTTTATGTGAATTTTGTGTGTAGCGTGTAGAATTTATTATTTTGTAATTGAGGACTGACTCATTTGTAATTATTTGAGTTTGGTATATAAGAAAGAATTTTTTCCTTATTGTAATGTGTACTATGAAGAGTGAGATGCGAATATATGCATGAAGTGAAGAAAAGAGCTAATTCAGTGATGAAGGAAGACTTGTGAGTGCAGAGATCTGGAATTGTGATCTTGTGTAGTAGAGAGTGCAGTTTTGGCACAGTGTGAAGGAGGTAATATATTTCATATTATTCTATTGAATAATTCTAAGATCTTTTGGGCAGTGGGTTCAAAGATCTTGCGTTGAAGCTGTTTGGGCAGTGGGTCCTTCTGTCTTCCATAAACTCTTAACTGGGTTAGAATCTTTTAACAGGGATTCAAAATCTCCTAATAGGGATTTATATGTACTGAATGTATTTCATAAGACTCCTAACAAGGTCCATCCTCTAACAAGGAACTTTCATATCAGTGCATCATTTTGTGGGCATCATTCCCACCGGGGTTTACTCTTTTCAAGAGGTTCCCTAGTCAACATATCTTGTGTTATTGTGCAATTGTGTATGATTATCTTTCTATGGTTGATCAGTACATTGATTATATTGTTTAAATCTATTGAATGGATAAATTATCTGATAACTGATTCACCCCCCCCCCCCCTCTCAGTTATCTTGGGGATCTTTACTTTCTAACAATTATCTCATCATTTATTGCATAATATCTCTTGATGGTAGAACAATGGAGATAATTGTCTGTTGTACATGAGGTAATTGTCAAAAAAATTATGATAAATTTGAGGAATAATATTAATATTATGTGCAACAAAGAAATTTAAAAACTAGAATATTAGCTAGAAACAAAAAGCTTTGTTTCAGAGCATTTATTTTTCAATTTAAAATAAACAAATGAGGATAGTATACATTGGAATCTTGGGAACAGTTCATGGAAATGTGCAGGAATAAAACCCTAAATCATTTTAAACCAAGAATATATAGAGCTCTAGAAAATACCCCATGTTACATGCTTCCTTATGGCATATAAAAGACTGTGTGACATGGTTTGAGTAGTTGAAGGTTAAAAGCTTTAGGTTTTTCTACACTTTAGAGTGAGTATATGAGTCCCTAGTGACAGAAAACACCGTAGAGACCACAAATTCAGCTCCAAAAAGTGTGAGAATTTCCCTTCTAAGAAATGTACCCCATGCTCATTGCCACCCCTATGCTCGCTGATAGAACAAATACCATTTTCTATTCATTTTCAACCCCAAAATATTAGCTACAATTGATGATTTCACATCTCTTCACCTTCACACAGTTAAATGATCAATTACAATTAGGATTGGCTATAATATTTTTCAATGAGAAAGCTAAAAAACCCATTAAAAGATCTTTCTCTATAATATATATGAGGTTTGAATTAAAAAGAAGATACAAATTCTAAATTTTGTCAGAGTTCTATTTCAAAGATTTAGTTAGAAGAATGAAAAATTGGAGTTTTGGAAAAGTCATGTTTTTGTGCTTGAGACTAAATCAAACTTAGAATGTTTGGTTAAAGTCTTGATGCTACTCTGACCTTAAAATCACAGTCAAATCCATAAATCTGTGGTGTTAGTTATAATTATAGAATCTGAAAAATTTCAAATTGTTCACACTATTTTCCCTTTAATATCAGAATCAGTTATAGAAATCTAAAATTTCCAGTCTCCACTCTATTTTTACTTTAAATTTATAGTCAAATTCAAAAATCTAAAAAAATTCATCGTGTTAACATTATTCTCATTTAATATCATTGAATTTGTTTGAAAATTTCACACTCAACACAGATTCACAAATATGAAAATAGTAATTCTCACTCGACATCACGTAAATATCACAATCAAATTTAGAAATTTGTGATATTCTCACTTAATATTATAGTTAAATTCAGAAATCTTTAATATTCTCACTTAACATCATACAGTCAATTTCAAAAACTATGATACTAACTATTGTTATGTAAACTCTTAGAATTTGATGCCTTTGTCATACGTAACATAAATAGAAGAAACAAAAAGACCATTATAATTAGTTCAAGCCATTAATTTTGAGTGTTCTGATGAAGTTACTAATATGTCACATAAGTTCTAAACTACCCTACTAATATAAATTAGCACCTTTTTAATTTATTCAAAACTATGACTTATGCTAAAGTAGCAGATAAACCACAAATATGCATTCAAACTATTAAGTTTTATGAATAGACTTTATGCAATATTTCTAGAAAAAAACACATTCTCAAACACCCAATTACTTTTTTTATGTTTTCATTCATATTGAAATCCACCAATATCATTGACTCTGGTAAAGAGTGACATAGACAATTAATTATGAGTTTTCTAATGAAGTTACTAATATGTCACATGAGTTCCAAACTACCCTGCTAATATAAATTAGCACCTTTTTAATTAATTCAAAACCATGACTTCTACTGAAGTAGCAGATAAACCATAAATATGCATTCAAACTATTAAGTTTTATAAATAGACCTTACACAATATTTCCAGAAAAAACACATTCTAAAATGCCCAATTACTATTTTTATGTTTTCATTCATATTGAAATCCACCAATATCATTGACTTTGGTAAAGAGAGACATAGACCATACATACACAATCAAACTAAAAAATACAAATATTATAGGTTACTTAAGCGATATATGCTAAAATGGTTGATAAATTTTGAAATTATGGGCTACCAGAATAAACTATTAAATTTTAAAAAGTTAATTCCAGGCATTTTGAAACACCTAATCACTATTTTCTGATACACTTTCATATTCCCTAGTACCACTAATTCTAATAAGGAGCTACATATTAAGACAACACGAAACCATAGAAAAATACAAAAGTAGAACTGCATTAGGTAGAACCAACCACAACTACGACAACAACAAAAAGGTGAAGAACATAATGGGAATTAAAAATTACAAACAAAAAAGCCAACACATATGAAATAGCATAGTTGGGTGTACTTAGAATGTCAAAATAAAAATTGAAATTTTTTATTATTCTACCTCAATGCAACATTTCTGATTGAATTTTAATTAGTGTTATGGGTTGCAACCACTTTATATACAAAACACAACACAAAGTAAATAAGGCCTCACGGAAGCATTAAATAGTCAATTCGACAACACAAGGTGGCATTAATAAAATTTACAGATATAAAATCTCCACAATCATTAACAGACCTAAGAAAAGCTAGTGCATGCGGAACAATATGTTGTTGAAGCTCAATCACATCCCCTGTCCCAAGGGATATTTATGTATATGAGCAAGCTTTTATTAGCATCAAGATGAGCTTAAACCCTTTATTTTGACCATAGTATTTGAAATGTGGTTTGTAAGACAATTATACATTTTCTCCATAGATCTTCACATAAAAGATTAGAGACATTGTTCTATGTTTCAAAAACTACATTCATATCCAAAATTGACATATGACTACATAGTAGATTTATGATGGGATGATTTATAATAGAGTTTGAAATATTGGCAAGTGAACAACATGTCATAGGTCACATGTAGAAGTGTGGACACACAGATAGGGCACATGTATGTTATGCCAACAAAAGTGAATGCATAGCTAAGTCACACATTTTTTTTAGTAGACATGGAAGCATATTCAAGGTGTATGATCTATGTTGAATTGTCTCAATGTTTGTTTATTTATTTATTTATATTGTTTTCATTTTAAAGAAATAATAATGTATGAGGAAATCTCACATGTTAAACATTACCTAGTTATCTATTTGAATATTCATGGGATTTAACATTATTCTTGAATTTCAACTCTACAGTATTTTGTATCAAAATAATGTATTAAGTGCTATGAAAAGTATATTTTTCAAATAAAGTAGAAATTTTTTTATGCTTGATTCATACTTCAAATACATAATGTAGTATAATAAGAATGTCATTTATCCATTTCTTGAAGAATGAGAAAATATTGTTTTAGCACTAGAGTTCTGAATTTTGAAGTTGGGAGTTAATTTAGTAACAGAAAATCACATTTGAAATCTTTTATTCAATCATGTTGGATGTTGCACTAGTTAATAATAATTGGTACCAATATCTAGCTCGTGATAGTTCCTATAGATTCAGTATGTGAATCAAATGTTATACATGGTTCTCTTGCTTGTGATAGTTCCTATAGATTTGGTATGTTAATCAAATGTTATACATGGTTCTTATCATTTCAAATGATTATTGCAGGCCAAATGTGCCCTAGTCTTTCTATCAACATGATCAAGGATAGACGCTTCATTCTGCACTAGTACGTACCAAACTATATTATGTACGGTTCTTATTAAATGATTATTGTAGGAAAAATGTGCTCTATTCTTTCTTATCAACATGATCTAGTGAAGAAGATTCATTGTATGCTAATAGGCAAAAACAATGTTTTGATATCCATAAACATAAATTGATAGGTTCGTTAAATAATTTTTTTTGGACTTTAAAATATGTTCCATATATCAATTCTTTTGTAATGTATGTAATTCTCCAAATGCAATTGTAATGTAATCCTTCCACATTAATATATAAATTGTCTAATTTCAAATTCCATACAATCACTTTTCCTTATACTAAAATTCAATGTCTCCCACACTTTCAATCGTAATATACAACATGTTCGCTCTTATAAATTTATCTAGATTGTATATAACTGTATAAAGCCCCTTGCTCATTTCATGAGGTATGTTGCTATTTTCTATGATATCTCTATTTCCTATGATATTTGTATGGATTTCATATAACATATTGTCTTTGTTTAGAATAGAACGATCTGACACATTTAATATATGTATATTGTATACTTCAAACCTGTATAGAGGTGCATCTATATAATCGTCATAATCTTAAATTTCTTTCAAATACAGAGTGTAAATTTCATTCAAGTAACTAAGGCAAATTTGATCATTGTTTTCTCTTGTGTGTCATTGCTCTTTAATTTGATTGTATAATGATGCAAGAATTAACATTACGATAAAGACTTTTCATATAGTTTTGTTTTGTTTTTAATACTTAATTTCAAATAAATTCAATTTTCTATTTTCTTTTAATTTGAAAAAAAAAAGGAAATTTTGCTTTTAGAGTTGTTATTTAAGTTTAAAGTAAAAATCTATAAATTGAAAATGCCTCAATCTACAAATTCCATCTACACATTAACTCTAAATGCATTACACTATAACAGGAACTTCGATGCTTTGAATCTTATTTGTTTTTTTATTTAAATATCAGTTTCGTGTCCACTAATCTAACATCCTTCTTTGCTATGAGGGACTATATGTATATGCTCTTTTAGCTGTCTAAATTTTATATCTCACATGGCTGACTAGTTCACGTCCATTATTTTCTCCTTTATTATATATAATTTTTTGTGAGCCTTATTACAAAAGAACACAAAATATAATAAGCTATATTGCCAACAATAATTGAAATGGATTCGGTACATTGTATTCCCATATGCTTCAAATGGGGCAAATACTCTACGTGGTGGCTGATAAATTGCAAACAAGAACGCGTTTTAACTATATAGAATCGCATTTAATTATGCATAACTTTATTCAGCGAAGTAGATACTCTAATTGGGCTTCCTGCAATTCTTTCGGACTTCACCGCTGCTACCAGTGAGAGGGTTTATGTTTCCCATATTCACCATGGCAGCTGCAAAATCACTGAAGAAGGTATTCTGGTTGTTTGAATAGGTCGTCACTTGAGAATCAGCAGAGCCTCCATTGAATAGCTCCTGATCAGAGTGAAGAAGTCCTTTCTGACTTCTCAGATTTGCGTAATATTTGTTATCAAAAGCGGTGGGAGTTTGGACATCTAATGGCGACAAGTTATTGTCACCACCAGTGCTTGGGCAATTAGCCTTCACAGAAGTGGCAAATGCACTGTTTATATTCGTCTCATTGTATATGTGTGTTCTGAAATTGGTGCACCGCGCTTGACCAATTGTATGAGCACCTGAAAGTAATAAAAATTAGCCATTTCTTTAGTCAACACAGATGCCAATTTAACTGGCTTGCAATCTACATAAACTTGTTATTAGACATAAATAATGTTAAGTTACCTGAAAGGGCTATCATATCCTTTGTGGAAAGACCCTGGTTACTAAAAGAGGAGATAAGTGCGCTGAGGCTGGATGTGGGTGCAGGAATGTTGCTGTTTGCACCGCTTAGGCTTGCTGTTTTTGAGTCTCTCCTCCCCAGTTGTACTGTCCACGACGGCCCTCCTAACTGCTCATGCCAAACAATATTGATGGTGATCGACAACAATATTATCTCTCTCATCAAATCTAATACTGACAGCAATATTACATCATTTCAATAAATCCCACGTTAATACTAACGATTTGTTATAAAATAAACATAGTACGAAAGGAAATCCCATACTTCGACAACTGAATCACGAGCAGCAATGGCCACAATGTCAGCACAAGAAACAATTCCGCTGCAAGCTGCTTCAACTTTAGTCTTGATTGTGTCTATCACATCAAATCCTCTCACAGAGTTTGCGTTAGGCCGGGCAGTTTTTTCTCCCGTAATGTTTGAGGAATCGTCCAATAGAATCGACCCATCGCACCCCTACAAATTAATACAAAAATTTAAGAAAACGTTATATTGAGACAACAAACAAAGAAGAAAAGATTCTAGAAAACGTATGAGAAAAGGGATAAACCTACGTTAACGAAACAGTCGTGAAAGTGAAGGCGGAGCAACGATGCACCCATGCGTTTCTCGTTGGCGACTGCAGATTTAACAGCAGCTTTGACAGTAGAGAGTGCGTTGGGACACGTCTTATCATAGAACGTTGAACTGAGCTGCCCATTGGCAAGACTCGAACACAAGACTACCAAACAAATACATGCAATCAAACTACTACTCCTCATGACTGATTGCTATGCAGCTCAGTAAACAAATTGTATTGACGGTTCTCTCTTCGAGAACAGAATGAAACTTGCTGTGTAGAATGGTTTGAGTGTACTGGGTTTTTATAATGGTTGAGGAGCTTCTGTAGCATAGGAAACAATTAGAGTAATCGATGGAATGTATAGTCTTTAGATTTTTCTCCGAAGAAATTTTGATCTCCACAAAGTAGGGCCGGTGTGGAAGGAATCAGAATGGAACAGAAATTCAACATACTCTGCCTCACAGCCGTATAATTCTGAAAATTAAGAGAATTTATAAAAGCAAAAGCAACTGAGGGCTCCTTTTTGCTATCAAGCGTAGAAAATGGTGTCCAGTCCACCATGCAATTAATATTTCATTATGAGATAGTTGAGGGGCGCCGTCCAAACACGTTGTCTTTTGACCTTTCGATGTTGAAATGGTGGGAGGGTGGAAACATCAACAACATACTCATTCTAAGTTGTCGATCACTTTATTCGTTTACTTCGTCAAAGTCATCAGTCTTATACGTAACAGGAAGTTCCCTTTGTATGTATCATTCAAAGTTGATATTACCAGTAATATATACTAGAAAAGTATTCGTTGAACCCTTCAGGGACATCAACTTTTCACCAGAATTTCGTGCAAATGAAAGTACGTGATTAAGCAGCTTGTGTATGTTTGCGTAGTGCTCTGTTCTACATCTTCTTTTACGCATTAATAAATGTTTTTTTAAAAGATTTGTCTAATTTTTTAATTAAAAAAATTCACTTCTTAAGTGGCTTTTGATGAGTAATGAAATTTAATGGTGTAGACTAAAGTTAATAATGATATCTAGAAAAAATAATTTTTTTAGTTTAGTTATATTTGAAAAGAAAATTAATTTATATATATATAAATTTTGGTAATTGATATTGCTCCAAAAAAAACTTGTGTATAGGAATGTACTTTCACGTGAATAAAATTGATTTCACTTTTATGGAATTTATCTTTTCAAACAAGTTTGGCATTGACATTTAGCATTTTGACCTTGTCAGTAATAAGAAATTACCATGATTCCACAATGATAAGTGATGGAATATATGTTAAACATTGTAATTCCAAGTACCCCCACCTACAAAGTCACATCTACATCCTTCATATGCACAAACCTATATGCGGCATTAAATGCAGGTCTTGTAAGTACAACTTGATTAGAATTTGAATGGATTTCAATGTACTCATTTAGCCTATCCATTGTTAAATCTGTGACCTAACACATTTTGTGGGTAGTGTGCAATTTTGGTTTCTCTGCCTCAGTATCTATTTAGTTTTGCTATATATTCTATGGTTTTGTTTTTTCTAAGAACTCTATCAATAGAGTCCAGCATCATAGAGTTATATGATAATGTGAAGAGAAGTAGGTTTCGATTATGTTTGAACGTAAAAGCTAAAGCTTAATAGTCAATAAATATAATAAGTCAATCTAATTTGTATAATTACTTTTTTTTTATTCTCTCCTTGTTTCCTTCTTCCAGTATAGAACTTTGTGATCATGTTAAATAGGAGTTAGAAAAAATTTCTATTGTTGAAAATGATTCATTATTTATGAAAGATTTCAATGAAACTATGTTTTGTATAGATGAGATGAAGCTCAATATTTGTAATGTCTCGGTGATAAATCATTGGAAACTTTAAGGAGTTTGTTTTTTGTTCTTAAAAAATTTGAAGCTCTATTGTATGTTTGAAGTTGCTAGTTTATTGTCTAAAGAAATGGAGTTCTAGGATATGAAAAAGAATCTTGTTTTATGCATCACCATCTCTTCAAAGAGATTGTGGTAAATATGGTTGACAAAATTAAATTGTTGTAATAGAAAGAAAAGGGTCACACTACTAATAAAAAGATTTGAAGCTCAAAGGAGAATGCCACTCAAGAAAGGACGGAAAATATGTTTGAAAGGAGCCTTGATTAGAAGGAAGATGGAGTCATCTCCAAGTGAAAGAGAATATCTTGTGTCATTGAAACTTTCCTAGCCTAGCTTCAAAAAGTTTGTAGAGTTATTTTTCATAGTGATTATATTTAAATAAAGCTCCTATTTGAATAGTTTTAGTTTGAGCCATTGTGATCTATACATTGTGATGTATGAAGAGGAATAGTAGCTCCTTGATTGAGTTTTTGATGGAGAGAGAATATTCTACCATGTAACAAGATTATTATTGATCACTAAGATTGTAGATTGTAGAGGGTTTTTGTCACTATGAAATCCCAAAGATAGATTATGGAAGATGAATGATCCTAGTCAAAGGGTTAAATTGGTACCATTTATTTTGAAGAAAGGTCGTGCAAAGGTAGAAAAATAGCCAATCAAGTTAATAATTCAACCATTAACTATATTTTATTGGACAAAATTGTTATCATAATAGTGAGTGAACCATATTGAATCTATGAAGTTCATTAAAGAGTATCAAGATCATAGGTGAAGACCAAATTGGTTGTAAGAAGTTTCCAAATGACCATTATTAATATTAAAAAAAAAAATAGGCGAATTTGTTGGATTTGTCAAGTCATAGGGAAATAGGTTATAGGAGAGAGTGGTGAATTGTTAGAGTGCTAGTAAAAGGAATTCATAGCTATGTGTTCAAGATTGGAATAAATTTCTAATCACAAGGAAGAAGAAATTGCCACAATATAATAGTAACTATATTAGAGGATTACTCGATAAAGTAATAAAGAAAACCGTGGAAGTGTAACAACACATAAAGCTACCAAAAAATGTAAATCAAAAGAAGATAATAAAGGATGTGTCCGAAAATAAGTTTAATAATTTAGAGATATAATGAAAAAAGTTTGAGGAGATGAGGTACATTCTTGAAGAAGAAATCAATTTTTTGAATGACTACCATCACAGT
This sequence comes from Chamaecyparis obtusa, assembly GCA_027943335.1. NCBI lineage: Eukaryota > Viridiplantae > Streptophyta > Pinopsida > Cupressales > Cupressaceae > Chamaecyparis > Chamaecyparis obtusa. Next base: position 22,005 of record BSBK01012652.1, read on the forward strand.
TAAAATTTATTATTCAAAATTGGTAAAAAAAATTTATGTCCTTACTTCTGTAGTGTTTGAAGATATGAAAAGTCCACTTGTTTGTTTGAGGATGAAGTTTATTCTAGTTAAATATGGTCCTCATCTCAAAACACCTTTAATTGGTAGAGTCAAAGTATGTTGTCTCTATTGTCTATTTTTAAGTTGGTTCTATAGAATGTGGAAAGTTTGAAGTTGTATTCTCGTAAGTGTCTAGGTTTAGAGAGTGAAAGGATTTTTAAAAAAAAATTATGACATTAAAAAATCTATATGCATGTACATAAAGGATTTGATAAAATACATGATAAAATTGGAGGATACTATTTTTTTGAAGCTATGAAAAGTTAAGTGAAATTGTCAATAGAAAAAAAAGAGATATGGTTGAATGTGGCAACATTTTGTTTCTATGTAAAATAAAGTGGAGTGCACTAAACCTATGGATCTTTAGACACCAAGAATGTGATTCTATTAGACATGCTTAGAAACACCAAGTGGACCATACCTAAACATATAATGGGTTGCTAGTCGAGTTGACTAGATATCAAGGTTAGAGTGTTCTTATAGAGTCATGGGATTTCTTTTGTTTGAATATCTAGATCTAGAAGATATTAGATCACCGAGAATTAATGAATCAAATCAAAAAGAAATTTAAATTAGTAGTTGAGATTAATGGGGACTGTTGGAGATTGAAATCCTAACTACATCTCCTTTGAATTCACCTTTACAACCTCTATATGTATAAACATATCTACAATGATAACAACAATTCTTCTAAGAATCTCTTACTTAGAGTTTGAATGCAGTTCATTATAATCCTCCATCTTGTCCACTATCACATCTAAAATTTCCCATATTTTTTGTGTAGTGTTGAAAATTTTTATGTTATTTTCTCCTTAGTATTTTCTTCATTTCACTATATATTGTATACTTTTATTTTTTTAAAATGTTTTTTGAAGAACCATTTCAATAGAGTCCATCTTTGCAAAGTTCTATGAGGATGTGAAAAATAGTAGGTTGTCTGTTTGATGTTGGTAAATGTAATAATTCGGTCTAATTAATATAAATACATTTATATTTCTTTACCTCTCTTCCCCTTGTTTTCTTCAATATGGAAATATTTAATTATGTTTTTGATTGAAAAAAAAGAAAGAGGGTGCTGGCCAATGGTACAGAAAGACTAGAAGAATATTAACAACATATTAATAGCACTAGTCATGCTACTATTACCCAAAATTTCCCTATCATACAATTTTGGCCATAATCCTATTTTTGCCTGCAAAATAGATCCTCAAAGTTTCATGGTTTGCGCTCTTGGCCTCATGTTCCTTGGTATGTTGTCAAGCCCCAGTCTAGATTGCATGCACTGAATCGCAAAATCCTCAGAGATATTCAAGTTATAATGTTGCAGGAAATACTCAGGTCGCAGGGTTCCAAAAAATTGTTCAAAGTGTCGAAAACCCTCTGTGTTTTTGACCTTCACTTTGAAATTTCTGTGTGTTTTCGACCTTATTGTTGAAAACCCTATGTGTTTTCTACCTTTTGGTCTGAAAACCCAGCATGTTTTCAACCTCTTTACATCTTCGCACCAGTTCTTCCTAATGACAACTTTTTTTCGAAGTGCACTGCTGTGACCGGTTGGGGGGCCCAGTTGATGTTTTCAACAAACTACTGATGGCTTGTCGCATGATCACATAGCCCTTTTCTGGGCTATGCGAACATGTGACTAGTTGTTATCCGCGCTGGTAAGGGCCTGTAGTTTGGTGACATGCTCACGTTTCAATGGCCGACTAAGCGATGACGAGGACATGATGGTGGGCCCGAAGCTTGCGGTGGCCATGTGGCAGAGATCCGACGATGGTTGCATAATCTCATGGGATCTTCTGAACCCATGTGACAACTGCCCAATTGAAATCTCAGTGGGTCATGGGTTCAGAGAATCTGTAGGGGTGCAATGTGCAGAAGATTCGACGGTGGTTGCATGTTCACATGGGATCTTCTGACCCCATGTCATCATGCGACAATCATTTGATGCAATTAGTAGAGTGGGTATATGTGCCACGTCATGCTGATGTGCTAGTTTCTCATTTGTCGAGCTAGCGATGACGATGCAGTTGTAAGTGGGGCCAATTTTTATTGGTGAAGGTTTAGAGGAGGTCATGTTTTTTGTCCTCTAACTTGGTGATGTTCGATAAGGTTTCTTTGTTCACATGATCGCGAGTGATTTAACAGAGCTCCATTTTTTTTTAGCGAGGGTGCGGTTGTGTGGTTGATGGTTTTGCGTGGTCGCTGAATGTAGCCAAGGTTAAGGAAAGGATTAGGCAACCTAGCAACTAAGGAGAGGTGAACCCGAGGTAAAGCCAGGAGTTAAGGTGGTAGATTCTAAAGGCTAGTCGCATGATCACATGTGACCTTTTGGGCTCATGCGATCATGCGACCATTGACATTTTTAAAGTGGTGCGGCAGGTGTTGGCGGGCTTTCTTCCGTAGAGATGGCTGCGAGCGGCGGGTAGCTGAGAGTTTATGTCACTAGGATATTTGCAGTTGAAGGAGAATGATGAAGAAGTCTGGGTGGCCGTCAGGGGTTGTTTCTTGTCCTAGGGAGGTACCAATTAGCATTCATGGTGAAATTTTGTACAGAAAATTGATGAGTCTAGGTTGTTGATCTGCAAGCAATTATAGTACAGGGATGGGTCATTTATCTGATCGACCATTATGTTGCAGGAAGATATTCATGATCAAATTTGACTTTGGTTCTTAGTACCCTAGGGTTTGTTATATTATTGTAAATTTGGTAACCCTGGTTGGTTTTTGGACTCCTGCCTACGTGCAGTGAGTGTTGTATATATTGTTTTTTGAGAGCCTTAGTGCTCAGAATCAAGCAATTGTAAAAAGAAAGTTTCTTTCTCAGAGAGCAATTTGTGCCAATTTTCCTACCCTTTGGCTTTCTACAATTGTAATTTTCATTGATTATTCACATATTGTAAAGTATTTTGTGACATTCTTGTTGTCCTTATGCTTTCTTGTGTGGATTATCTCTTATTGGATCGAAGTGTATGCATGTTTTCAATGATATCTTAGGGTTCCTGATTCCTCTTACTTTCTTTAATTGTGTGTGTTATTGTGTTTGATCTAATTTAGATGTTTTGTGGGTATACTTCAGCCCCTAACAATCTTGTCTCAATCCTACACCGAGTTATAAGAGTGAATGTCTGTTTGCAGGTCATAGATTGTTGTCTAATCCTAAGAGTCTTGTTGTTTGTGAAAGAATCTTTCTCTTTCCCTAAATACCCTCTTTTGTTTGCAGACCCTTCTATGAAATACTTATGCAAGCCTATTCAGTAAGTTGTGATCTACTAGACCTAAGTCTTTCACTGGTTTCATCCCTCTATACTGAGAGCCAAACCCTAGTTTCGGTGCATCACCTAGTAGGTAGTTTGCTTTCAATTTATTTCCCTTTCCAAGCATTCCTTCTATCCCTTTCCCTTAAAAGAATTTAATTTCCTATTAAGACCAAGCTAGGGTGATAATCCAAGAGGAACTAGCCTAGAACCTAGAGGTTTTATCTCGGTTAGCAAAGGTCCCACAACCTTGAGATGATTCCCAAGTTATACTGAGTTATCAAGACTATGAGAGCTTGAACAAGGGTGCAAAAATTAGTGTATAACAATTCTGGCAAGCCCGGTGCGACCACAGTGAAGATCAGATTAAAGTTCAAAGGTGTTCCTATTGGTTCATCTGTAAAAGGATCAAATAAATTCATTACACAAGGTCTATCAGTATAGACTCGAGGTCAAGGATTCCCCACCTTGGTGTCAGTGTATAACAATTCTGGCATGCCCGGTGGGACTTAGTTCAGATTCATGTTAAATATTATGCTATCTCTAATATACTGATGGCATAGTGTAGACCTTAGAGAGGTTAGTATTCAAGTATATCTGGCGACTCCATTCGTGTTATGAAGATTAGTGACCCAATTTCTGATAGAGCTTATGAAAAAAATAGACCCTTCTGATGGCAAGACAATTTGCATTTGCACCCTTTAATTAGGGTAGTCCATTAAATTTTGCCCAACACCATGATGTGCCCTTGGTAGCATTAAAAAGTATACCTAATTTCATAGGTGAGGGACAAACAACAACCCTTGAACACATTAGAGATGTGGCCACTATCTGTAACATACATAATATAACTCAAGAAGATGCCACCACCAAGTTGTTGGCAACCTCCTATAAGGGTAAGGCCCTGGAATGGTTTAGAGATCTGGCTATTGGTTCTATTACCTCTTGGGATGGATTAGGAGATGCTTTAAGTAAACATTTTAAGGATAATTCAGACTCTTTGTCTCTAGTAGAGTAGCTCCAAGTTATAAAGAGAGATCCTCGAGAGCTAATGATAGATTTTAATGGCAAATCTCTCAAGACATGGAATAGGATTCCAATTAATATAAAGCCTTCAGTAGATTGTGCTTTCCTTTATTTTTTGAGAAGCCTAACTAGTGATATATCTATCATGATTCAATTTTTAGGAGGTACTTCATTACCTCAGGCTTTTGACTTAGCTATGAAGGTAGAAGATTGTTTAATCCAGGCTGGTATGATAACCCCAAGGCCACCCATGCCTATCTCTCTTAATCTTCAGCCCACTGTACCTCTATAGATGCCTCCATTTACTCCCATACCTACATTAATAGAGCCTCAAGCCAGCACTAGGTATGGGAAGTCCATAAATGACCTTCCTCAAGAGCTACTCAAAGTGAAAAGTGATCAACAAGCAACAAACTGAGAGATGATGATTTTGTTGTAGGCTCTAACCAAAGAGTTGATCACTATAGATGAGTAGGATCAGGAGGTTGCATTGCTTTATCAAAATCAAAGTCAGGGTTCCAGTCAACAGTACCAAGCTCTAGGACAATCCTACCAATAAGGCAGACCACCATGTCAAGGAAGACATCAAGGTGAGAAGAAGAATATGGTGAAGAGACCTTTCTATCCCTAAAATCCAGTCAAGAAGATAGTCCCAACACAAAACATCAAAGTAGTTGGCAGTCACCTGAACCCATTTTTTGGGAAGGAGGCTACAAATTTTCCACTTGTTCTCTTGAACTATGAGCTTCCTGATGGAGAAAGGTTAGAAGTGTTACAAAAGGAGACACCTAAAATTTTTCACTTCCTAAGTGATAGTGTGCTAGTCCTGCAGTAGATAAAACCCTATGAACCAATTCCTAAAGAGCCTCTTACACCTCATAGCATTTCAGGCCACTAGAAAGAAGATGATTTTTATCTTTTAGGTGTAATTTTTCATGATGATCATGAGGAGTAGGTAGGGTTTGTTAGCATGTGCAAAAAATTTCATGGCTCTTGGTCTTTTCCCCTATTCTCTGCAATTTTTCTCTACTCCCTGGCATGAACCTTAGGCAAAACGTTCAGAATCTAGCCGTTAGGTTTCAAAATTCAAGTGTGCCCTTGCTTTATTATTTTCATGCATTAGCTTTTTTGTGGGTCACTTAAATGCCTCTTTTGCATGTGCCTTTTAAGTTTCCATGTCACCCCGGTTCATAGTTAGTCTTTCTCTCCAGCAGGTCCCTTTATTTTTCCTAAGTCCGCAATCGTGCCCTGTAATTTTAATATTTTTCCTAAGGTTCTCAGCTTTATCTTCCTGGGCCTAGTGTTAGAGGGGTGATAGTTGGAATATCCTTATTGGCTGTCACATGGCCGCATGTCAGACTTTTCTGACATGCGATCATGCGACTGCTTGCCATCTGTTCGCATGGGTCTCGGTTCTTTGCAGTTGGTGGTTGTTGTTCCGTGATCTGAGGCAATGATGTGGTAGCTTTCGGTTGGCTGTTGCATGATCACATAGCCTAGTTTTTGGCTATGCGATCATGCGACTAGGTGACACATGTCCGCGGTGCTGAGGTGGTTTTGCTTGCTGGGACCGCAACTTAATGGCAGGTAGCAGCGGCGGTTTGCTGGTGGTTAGTTGCATGTTCACATAGCCTTTTGCAAGGCTATGTGATCATGCAACTGACATTTTCTATCAACACCATGTGGTGGTGGTTGCGGCAAGGTTGCGGTAAGGTTGCGGTCTACGGGTGGTTGCATGTTCACATAGCCCGTCTCCGGGCTATGTGATCATGCGATAGGGTGCCATGTGTCCCTGGGGCCCGTCTGTATTTGTTGGTGGTCCTGTTGGTAGGTGAGGTCATGGCAGTTTCAGGTTGGTCTGAGCTGGCGGGATGGTGAATTTGAATGCAGGCCCAGGTTGGGGTATCTCAGCAGTGATTTAACAGCTGATAGGGTGCATGTTAGTGGGTTGTCACATGTTCACGTGAGCCAGTTTTCCAGCTTGCGAACATGTGACATGCCCTTGTGTGGCAATGGTTTGGCGTTGGTAGTTAAGAGAAGGTAATGCAAGTGGCGTGTCGCATGTTTGCATAGCCCATTTCTAGGCTATGCGATCATGCGACAACTATTTGGCGTCGCCATTGTGGAGTTAGCCTGAGGTGCTTGGGTGGTTCAAAACATGAAGCCCACGAGTGGATTTAGCCGTTGTGGTTCAAATTCAAATTTCTCTGTGAATGTTTCCAGTGATCGGAAAGGACCAAAATTGATGACAGGAAGGGCTAGAGTTGGTGAAACTGATCTTCCCCGCCGCTCCAGTGTGCTCCAGGGTGTGAGATGATTGCAGAGGAGTGTCTTGTCGTAGGGGAATAAATGAAATGTACCAAAAGTAGTTCCAAGGTCACTTCTAGTTTGAATTTTGTAGAATTTTGATTGATCTTTGGTGCCTTTCAGAGATTCTTTCATGATTGAAGATCAAGTGTTAATTGCATTCAGGACTTCGTGTTTTCCCTCTGAATTGTATCAGGTTTTGAAATGCCTAATTGATGGAAAACTCTAACTGTGGTTACCCTTAGCTTGTTGCATCCTAACTTGTGTGGGATTTCAAGGTAACCATGGGTATATATGTTGTTTTTGCTGATTTTCAATGGGTTCCATCTTAGAGTTCCTTTCTGGTTCCATGAAATGTTCTATTCTATAGATTTCCCCTTCTCTCTGCATATAGGGTGTTTTGTTTCCATTCCTGGTTCAGAGAATAAAATGCATGCTGTAGAAGATTTGTCTTATGTATAGGGACTCAATTTATTCTTACTGTCACCAAGCTATCTCCATTTGAATTCTGAATGCATTAATCATACATCAAGGGTGTTTGATTTGTCTATTTGCATTGCCTACGTGTTTTCAAGTGGAGTTATCTTCGCAGAGGTAACTAGTTCAGGGTTAGTGTTTATGCATGTATGAGCTAAGATATCAAGGATATGTCATGCTTGTCTTCTGGTGGATGCTGGTAAATGTATTGTCTGATTCATAGGTCTCTTCTAAGGGGAGGGTTAAAATCCTTTGAATGGATAATAACATGCTTGAATGCATAGGTGGGTGTTAAGTTGAGGTTTGGTCATGGTGTGTGATTAATGTCAGGCATCAACACATTAAGCATATTGTGTTCTTGTTTCACAACTGTCTCTTGCAGTAGGGTATTTGACTTTGTAGCCCAATGGATAAGGCACTGGTCTATCAGAGACTTAGGGCATCTTAGTGGTCCTTTCAATCCTTTTAAAATCATTTCCATTCAGTCCCACCGTTTCCCTTTCATGTTGTTAGGATAGGTCTCTGGTTTTCATACTCACTCCATGCAAGTAGGGCTATTGCATGAGATATTGGCTTCATTGAGGTATAGGATACCTAGGAGTTTGAGAACCATTCCACAGTCAGTGACCTGTAGGCCTGTAGTGTGACACAAGTTGTATGAGTGTGCAGATGAGGTACACCTGCCCGAGTGATGTGGAGCTCAAAGTGTAGAAGGATCTCTCTTTGATCCTATCAGATTGGGAGTGTTGAGTGAATGTGACACTAGTCCTGTCAATCCTGATGCCAAGCTGACCTTTGGGGAAAAAGAACACCAATAGGGTTATTACATCAGGGTGGATTAGAGCAATCAGATCGGGATAAGAAAGAAAGTGAAGAAAGAGAGAGCCCAGCTGATCTATTTGAGGAGATGCCTTTCCATATTGAGTAGGATGAGGTAGTACAAAGTTCATTAGTTGAGCCCTCTAATTGCGAAAAGGAGGATAATAGAGTTTTTGCTGACTTAGAGCAACAAGATGATTTTCATCTGATAATTGATGCTTTCTACTCAACTCTTGTTCATGTTCCTCATCTTCCTAAAAAGGATAATGGCTTGCGTGATCTTGACAAAGGGTTTGTGTTTTAGGGGGTTAACTATGTCCCAACTACAGAAGAAGAAAACATATGGTAGGTAATCATGGAGGGCCAAGTTCTTGATCTTCCTGTTAAAGACATTCATAAGATGCATGCTGAGTAGCAAGAAGAGCCTAGTTTTATGCTCTCTAGGGAATGTCCTATCATATATCTAGCCCAAATGGGGTCAAGCAAGACATGCCTACTCAAGAAATCAATGGAGGCTGATGTCAAGGGTCCACTCCTTGGTGACTAGGGGATTATCCAGTTGTATCAGACTCCTGTGGAGAGAAACATCTGTGATCTAATTGAGGTTAGTAATCTGGTATACCAAATTCAGGAGGAGATTTGCCAAATAATTCAGTATATTTTTGTTTCCCACTTTCTCCTTGTTAGCATCAACTGGGCAAAGTGTAATACCCTAAGGAGAAAGGGTAGTTATTTCAATAGTCCAGTGAATGGTTTTGTTTAACCAAGTCTCTGCAATGGTTAGTTTAGGCTAGGTTACCTTCCCTGCTTTCTAGATTAGTTTTTCCTATTTTCCAAGAAGTGCTCGTGCACAAGTTTTGTCCCTCTATTCAGTTCTTGCATCTCTTTCATAGTTTTATCCTTAAATGACTCCTATGCCCAATGGATTGTTTCAGAGGCTACTGGTCTAATGTCTAGTAGGCTAACATCCCATAGAAGTCACCAAAATGTTACCCAAAATTTCCCTGTCATACAATTTTGGCCATAATCCTATTTTTGCTTGCGAAATAGATCCTCCAAGTTTTACGGTTTGCGCTCTTGGCCCCATGTTCCTTGATATGTTCTCAAGTTCCATTCCAAATCACATGAACTAAATCACAAAATCCTTAGAGATATTCAAGTTATAATGTTGTAGGAAATACTCAGGTCACAGGGTTCCAAAAAATTGTTCAAAGTGTCAAAAACCCTTTGTGTTTTTGACCTTCACTCTAAAATCTTAGTGCATTTTTGACCTTACTGTCAAAAACCATTTGTGTTTTCTACCTTTTGGTCTGAAAACCTAGGATGTTTTCAACCTCTTTACATCTTCGCACCAGTTCTTCCTAACGATAACTTTTTTTCTAAGTGCGCTGCTGCGACCAGTTGGTGGGGCCCAGTTGATGTTTTTGACAAACTACTAATGGCTTGTCGCATGATCGCATAGCCCTTTTCTAGGCTATGTGAACATGCGACTAGCTATTATCCATGTTGGTAAGGGCCTGTAGTTTGGTGACGTGCCTGTGTTTCATTAGTTGACTGAGTGATGACGAGGACATGATAGTGGGCCTGAAGCTTGCAGTGGCTATGTGGCAGAGATCCGATGGTGGTTGCATAATCTCATGGGATCTTCTAAGCCCATGTGATCATGCGACAACCACCTGATTAGAATCTTAGTGGGTTGTGGGTTTAGAGAATCTGCAGGGGTGCAATGTGCGAAAGATCCGACGGTGGTCGCATGTTCGCATGGGATCTTGTGACCCCATGAGATCATGCGACAATCATTCGATGTAATTAGCAGATTGGGTACGTGTGCCATGTCATGTTGATGTGCTAGTTTCTCATTCGTCGAGCTAGCGATGATGATGCGGTTGTCAGTGAGGCCAATTTTTATTGGTGAAGGTTTAGAGGAGGTCATTTTTTTTTTCCTCTAACTAGACAGTGTCCGATAAGGTTTCTTTGGTCACATCATCGCGAGTGATTTAGCAGAGCTCCATTTTTTTTTAGCAAGGGTGCGGTTGCATGGTTGATGGTTACGCATGGTCACTGAATGTGGCTGGGGTTAAGGAAAGGATTAGGTGACCTAGCGACTAAGGAGAGGTGAACCCGGGGTAAAGCCAGGAGTTAAGGTGGAAGATTCTAAGGGCTAGTCGCATGTTCACATGTGGCCTTTTGGGCTCATGCGTTCATGTGACCAATAACATTTTCAAAGTGGTGCTGCTAGTTTTGGCGGGCTTTCTTCTGTAGAGATGGTTGTGAGCGGCGGGTAGCTAAGAGTTTATGTTGCTAGGACATTTGCAGTTGAAGGAGAATGATGAAGAAGTCTGGGTGACCATCAGGAGTCGTTTCTTGTCCTGGGGAGGTACCAGTTAGCATTCATGGTGAAATTTTGTACAGAAAATTGATGAGTCTAGGTTGTTGATTTGTAGGCAATTATAGTACAAGGATGGGTCATTTATCTGATCGACCATTATGTTGCAGGAAGATATTCATGATTAGATTTGACTTTGGTTCTCAATACCCTAGGTGTTGTTATATTATTGTAAATTTGGTAACCCTAGTTAGTTTTTGGACTCCTGCCTGCATGCAGTGAGTGTTGTATATATTGTTTTTTGAGAGCCTTAGCGCTCAGAATCCACCATTTGTAAAAAGAAAGTTTCTTTCTTAGAGAGAAATTTGTGGCAATTTTCCTGCCCTTTGGCTTTCTACAATTGTAATTTTCATTGCTTATTCAAATATTGCAAAGTATTTTGTGACATTCTTGTTGTCCTTATGCTTTCTTGTGTGGATTATCTCTTATTGGAGGGTAAAAGCACAAAGCTGTGTCACGTTTCAGGACAACTTATCAGCACAGCTGAATTTGAGTATTTCTAACTAAAATTATTTTTTGTCAAACATATGGTCTAGCTAGATTCATTCTAGCTGAGTTAGATAAGTTCTTCACATTTTCCAATTGGAAATATCTATTAAATGCATGTTTTATAACAATTACTAAATAAATAAAATTATTTCAGAAAAGGGACGTTTCAATAACTCTTACTCTTTTTAATGATATTTTTTTACAAATATAAAAATAACCTTTTTTAGAGCACAGAGTCAAGATTATCATCATATAATTTTTATAGTATTTTAATTAGATCTAATATATTATAATTTCAAAATACTACAAGTAGCTATTTTAACATTAGAGAACAAGATGCTTCAAAAATAGAAAAAAATAGTAAAGCTTATCAAAAAAATTGAATATTTATATTTAACACTAGAGGAGAGAGTTGTCTTCAAGAGTGTGTAATTTATTTTCTGAATGGTGTAGATTTGATAGAGGAAATTTGACGCGAGATGAAAACTATCAATTTCAGGTATGTTCGACTTTGAGTAGTTATAACAGAGAAAATATACATTGAAAACTAATTTTTCTTCTTTTCTGCACTAGCTATACATTTTATCTATGACATATTTTGAAATCAAAGGAAAAAGAGATTATTTGCATATACTTTTTTGGTGCGGACAAGACCCTCATTTTCAACATTTTTCAGCAAGTAAAAAATGGACTTAAAAAATTTAAAAACTATGTGAATTCTTGTTCAAAAAAAATTAAAAAAATTATAGCCATAAACTTCATCCACTTTCACACGTTTCATTAGTTTACATCATCTCCAAATTTTAAACATAAATGCCATTTTTATGTCATTAAAGTTAAAATTTTTGTGTGTTGTTTACCTTTTCCTTTATAAAAGTGTGACACAGCTTTGTACTTTTACTCTAGATCAAAGTGTTTGCATGTTTTCAATGATATCTTAGGGTTCCTGATTCCTCTTACTTTCTTTAATTGTGTGTGTTATTGTGTTTGATTTGATTTAGATGTTTTGTGGGTATACTTCAGCCCCTAACAGTCTTGTCTCAATCCTACACCAAGTTATAGGAGTGAATGTTTGTTTGCAAGTCATAGATTGTTGTCTAATCCTAAGAGTCTTGTTGTTTGTGAAAGAATCTTTCTCTTTCCCTAAATACCCTCTTTTGTTTGCAGACCCTTCTATGAAATACTTATGCAAGCCTATTCAGTAAGTTTTAATCTACTAGACCTAAGTCTTTCACTGGTTTCATCCCTCTATACTGAGATCCAAACCCTAGTTTTGGTGCATCACCTAGTAGGTAGTTTGCTTTCAAGTTATTTCCCTTTTCAAGGATTCCTTCTATCCCTTTCCCTCAAAAGAATTTACTTTCCTATTAAGACCAAGCTAAGGTGATAATCCAAGAGGAACTAGCCTAGAACCTGGAGATTTCATCTCAGTTAGCAAAGGTCCCACAACCTTGAGATGATTCCCACATTATACTGAGTTATCAAGACTACAAGAGCTTGAACAAAGGTGCAGAACTTATTGTATAAGAGCTACAAATGATCAACAGAAAGTCAGCAAAAAAAACACATCTAGTTTACCTATATCAAAAACAAACTTAGAGGTCCTTTTCAAAAATAATGAGCTAGAGTAGCTTAACCAAAAAGTAAAGAACATTTTAACAGTAATTTGCCACACAGGGCTAATCTAGAGTCTTAAAAACTTAACCATAAATTAGAAAAGAAAAACATGGGACCTGCGGCCAACAAGCCCGAACTATAACAAAAACCTCATGGCATCAGTAGTAGCTAGGATCTCCCACCTAGACGTTTATACATCAGGGTCGTGGCCCACTCTTCCTACAGAAATAGGAAGAGGTCTTTATTATCCTCATCAGATTCTAATTTATCACCAGCCATCTTCTCTTGCACGTTGCACAAGGTCACAACCAACGTGTGCATGAGTTTGAGGGAAAATTTTCTCAAATTAGTGACACAGGATTTGATTTCTCTCATGTCCTATTTGGGGCTAAGGATCTCATTATCAAGCTCATCAAACTTATGTTTCAGGGAGCCTTTAAACCCGTCATTCTCATCCATTGCCACAATAGTGTGCTCAGCATGATGGGATTTGGTGTACTGGGTGTGGGGAGAGGGCAGGCGGGGGGGGGGGGTGGTATTGCTGTGAGGCATATCATTCATCACCAGAGAGGGATTCAAGGGGGGAGCACTGCTAGACTTGGGTGAGCTCAAGTATTCAACTGAGGAGTCCTCAATTGAACTAGAGGAGGCAGAGGTTTACATATTCTTTGAACAGGACTTGACCTCAAAAGTCATTTCCTTGAGTCTTATTTTGTATTTCTCCTTGGAAATTCTATTAGAATGCCAAACAGTACCCCCCAAATCCACTTCCAACACAACTTGGCTACCTAAACTCCTCCATTTTTTGAGCTTCCACTGATTTTCAGGGATGCTATCAACCACCATCTTATCCTTAGAGTCCATGGACTCAGAGACATGGGATTTCTCTAAATCCTCCACCTTTTAAAGGGGTTCCTCGCACATCTCATGCGACCTTTACCATCATGCAAGAGAAGGCCAGTCTTCTCAATCTCCTGGATAGACTAGGAGGGGGACTGATAGGGGTTATTGGCTCTCGAAGGAGAAACGTCCTGGGTGAAATCCTTAATAATAAGGGGGGGTTGGGGTGGAGGGAAAATAACTTTATGTAAGTTGTATAGAAAGAGAAAGAGGCCTTGGTGAAGGATGGGGATCAGCTTCTCAGGATTCTTGTTCTCCTTTATATCCACGATGTTTCTTTCTAGTGATTGGAGGAGGTAGAATAGGATGGAAATGAGGTCCCTATTCCTGATGTGGATGATGAACGGAAGATGATAATAATAAAGGATGGTAAATTTATCCCCAAGAATGAAGTATTTCATAATAATGTGACGCACCTTGGGCCAAAACTCAAGGAGCTATTTGCGGTTGAACCCCCTAGAATTTTTCACAGGCTTTTCCCCCAGCCTGAAGCTAGTTGAGACTAGTAATGTTCTGTGTTCGGTTGGTTTTCTTATACTTTCTATCCTCCATTGACATTCTCATTGCTTTAGAAATGACCTCCTCATTTATTTGAAAGTGTATTCCCCCAACTGATACCTTCATGTTGTTCCAAGAGGACACAAATTGCTTGGAGATTTTCCCATTGTGGCCTCCCTTCATTCTTTCCATGAAGCCCCAGATGCCACTGTCTTTAGAGTAGTGAGTCACCAGGGGTTCCGAGGTGAATTCCTATTTGATTTTATCTGGCTCTATGCACAAAGTTTTGCCACCCATATTGAGCAGACTAGTATCCACCATAGAAGTCTTTTGAAAATTGTAGAGTCGACCTTCACAAACCAAGGCATAAAATAGGTCTTTTTGAGTAAACTATTTTATGATAATTTTTTTCATAAAAGGCAAGGGCTATCTGGTTTTTGGGTAGTTGAGCTCTTTATAGATAAGTCCAGTGGATCTCCAAGATAATAATTATAAATTAAGCCATATTTTCCATTAGTGTCATTGGTAATCAAAATTACTTGTTGATTCAGATAGCTATCCTTTCACACATACTCACGCACAAGGAAATTATGAACCTTTATAAGGTTTTGTGCATACATAGTCATAACTATAGTAATCATCAAACTAAGCCAGCACGTAATCAAGGTGGGGCCCTCATTAATATTGGCGATAACTTGACTCATTTTAAACATTGTTGGTGTCATATTTTTCAAACTCAATTAGCCACTAGGTCTCCTTTGGTAGCTCACTGACCTCCTCCCATTTAACTAGCCTGGCTTGCTTAACCGCAATGGAAGCCATAGAATCTGCCACCACATTACCTTCCCTATAGGTATGGGAAATAGTTATGTTTTGGAGGTTGTTGAGAAGCTCCTGAATTTCCATTATTATGGTGCTCACTCGCCACCCCACATTTGACCTTATTTTGATAGCCTCCACAATCACTTTGGAATCCCCCTCAATCATCAGTAGCTTGATATTTATGGAGATGGAAAATTTTATACCCCATAGAAGAGTCATGCGTTCAACTTGATTGATAGTACTATTTTTGAGTGGCACAGCATAAGCCAAAAGGCAAGAACCATTGTGGTCTCTTAGCACTCCACCCCCACCCCCACCCTGGGTAAGGTTATTCACCACCCCAAAAAAGTTTAATTTGGTCCAACCAATGGACGGGGCAACCCATCGAGTAGCATTATGAGCCATCAACTTGGAGTTGTCGAACCTAGTGAAGCTAGTCAACAAATTCCAATTATCAGTCATTTTGATCTCCCAAGTTGAGGTGGGTGCTGAGGGGAGTTTCCAGTTAGCCAAGCCAACATTCTCACATAGGATCTTGGTGCCCAAATGGAGAGAGGCCTCGAGTAGGGAATCAGTCTCCCTAAAGATCCTATTGTTCCTTTCTTTCTAGATAGTGCAGTAGATGTGCAGGGGAAGAAGCCACCATAGGAGCTAGAGGAGAGGGTGATTAGAAGGGGATCACCAACCAGTGAGCTAGTGGACATCATCTCCTAGGACCTAGGGGACCTCCAATTTTCCAATAACTCCCTGCCAAATACTAGAAGAATATTCACAGTGTATGAATAGATGGTTCACAGTTTCCTCCTTTTTGCAGAGGATACATCTGCTGGCCAGAGAGAATCCTCTTCTTATGAGGTTTTCATGAGTTAAGACTTTACCATGCATAAAGTGTCCACCATAAGAAATTGCTTTTCAGAGTAAGGTGTGGGATCCACACCTTATTTCAATCTCCCAGATTATTCTCTTCCTTCATAAGAAGGTTGTAAGCAGTCTTGACCGAGAAGGTTCCTACTTGGGTGGGGGCCCAAATTTTGGAGTCCTGGCTAGCAATTCTAGGAATCCTGACATTCCCCAAGATTTCCATAAGCTCATTAGCCATGTTTTCTAATTCTAGTCTATCCCTAACCATAAGAGCTATATCTTTCCATCTCCCTTCAGACATGTAGTTAAAAATTTTGTTACAAAGGGTAGGCTTGAGGTAGTTCATGAGGGGGCAAAACCTTCCACCCAAGGTAGTGCAATTTTGGATCCAAGAGTCATGCCATAATCAGATGGATCTCGCATCCCCGAGTTGCTAGAAGACACCATTAGATAGCATGGTTTTGCATTTGTAGATGTCTGCTTAGAGTTTTGAACCACTGGGAAGGTCTTTATCCTAGTACATCATCCCATAAGGGTGCCCTTGAAGGTACTTAGCTTCCATTATCTTGCACCAATTTTCTTTCCTTTCAATGAACTTCCAAGCCACTTTTGTGGTGAGGGCCTTGTTCAACAAGCCAATTCACCTAGGCCCAAATTGCCTAACCATTTAGGAAGTAAACCATTTCCCAATTGACCAAGAACATCCTCTTTATCTCTTCCAAGACCACCCATAGAAAAGTTCTTTGTATCTTTTCCACCCTATCCACCATGTTTCTTTTGATCTTGAAGAGGGACAAAAAGTAGATAGGAATCCCCTAGAGAGTAGAGACCACTAGCTGAAGTTTACCAACATTTCTCAGAATCTTCCCTTTCCATCTAGCAAGATTTTTCTGAGTTCTTTCGAGGAAGGAATTCCAGATTTCTATGGAGACCTCTTTAATAGTGAGAGGGAGGCCTAGGCAGGTAGAGAGGAGCGAAGCTGACTGACAACCCAATTTTTGAAGCACTCTGGTTTGGGTCTCAATGGGGATGTTGAAGAAAAAAAGTTTTCTTTTCTAATAGTTGATGCACTGTCCCGAGGCCAAAGCATAATTCTCCAATAGTTACTTCCACTATCTAGCTTCAATCACCGATGAGTACCCAAAGAGGAAAGTATCATCCATAAATTGTTACAGAACAACTTTCTGTAGAGTGGAAGCCGGTTTGATTCCTTTTAATCTTCCCATGGAAGAGAGCATAGTCAGACTCCTGCTGAGGACCTCAGCCACCATAATAAATAAATAGGGGGAGAGAGGGTCACCATGTTGAAGACCTTTTTCAGGTTGAAAGAAACTACTTGGGGAGCCATTGACCATTATAGAGAAGCTGACAGTTTGCGTACATTCTTGAATAATGTGGATAACCTTCTCATTAAAGAAAATTCTACTAAGGATTTTTTGGAGGAAGGACCAATTAACCTTATCATAAGCCTTAGAGATATCCACTTTGAAGGCCATACCTAGTGCTTTTCTCCTATCCATGGAGTGGATAATTCCATGAGTGGATATGGCCACATCCAGGATTTCCTTTCTTGGAACAAAACCTTTCGGAGTAGGACTGATCAGTTTGTCTAGGAGGGGCTTCATTCTATTGACCAGGACCGTAGTGAGGATCTTATAAAATGTGTTACATAGACTGATAGGCCTAAAGTTGAGCATAGAGGTATGGTTGTCATTCTTAGGGACCGACACAATATAGGTCTTATTATGGTGCTTTAGTAGTCACCCCATTCTAAAGAAGTCTCTGGTAGCATGGGAAACTTATAATCCAACAATATCCCAATATTCTTAAAAAAAAGCCAGGTGGAAACCATCAGGTCCCGGAGCTTTATAGGCACCCATAGAAAAGATAACATTTCTCAAAATCTAATTAAGTTAATGATGATTAGTTTGTTTAAAATTTTAAGAAGTTAAATGAGATTTGGGAAGAAATTAAATTTATCCATGTCTTATTTTAGTTATGTATGAATTTAAGATCACGATGATTAGTTTTTTTAAATTTTAAGAAGTTAAATGAGATTTGAGAGGAAAATAAATTTATCCATGTCTTATTTTAGTTAAGTAAGAATTTAAGATCACTCAAATAAATTTAGGTAATTTTGATATTTCTCTAAACAATCATATATAGATGAATCTCGTTTCAAATCACTAAAATTTATTTCAATTCGGTGGAATCTATTTTTGATGAATTTTTAAACACTTACATATGTTGTTTCAACCTTCTTAACCAAATCCATGCTCTCTTCGAAAAAAGAAAGTTTAACGATTCGATAATGATAAGAAATGGTACATGGTAAGTTATATTTATCCTTATAGCCTTATGCTTGGATGAATTTGAGTATTGTTCATTTAATATATGTTTCTCTTGTAAACCTACTATTATTTAATATATAATATGCTTTTTTTAGTTTTGGAATTATCAGTCTATGGTGTGAATATTCTAAGAATATTGAACATAATCAAAACATGTTTTCATTTCACAAATGAGTATTCCTTAAAGATCATATTTAGGGGTCAAATCTATTGTATTAATTTTATTTTTATTTTCCTTTTTATTTATTTTCCTTAATCATATTTGATTCATTCTTTATAATACATCTATGATATCATAACGATGTCCCCTAACTATTAGAAAATTTAAGAGCTTTAATAATATGATAATGAAGCCCTATCAAAACTGTAAGAGTAATGAAAATAACCTTATTGTGAATTACAAATTTAATTAATTTTTACTTTTCACTTTAATAACATTAAAAAATTTAGATATAATAATAATCAGTAAAGATTTTGAGAAAAAAGATAACATAAAAAACATGGTAAAAATATTGAACCTTTATCTTTAAGATTTAATGATATCATCTAATATTGATATGGTAGTGTATTTTTATCTTCTCTATTTTGAAATCAATGTTTTGTATTAGTTTCATGTTATACAATAGAGAACTAGGAAAATGTGATGTATTGATAAGTAATAAATGAATTGAAAAAGTCATTCAATATTTATCATTTAAAATATATATTAAGATATATCAAAAACATAAATGTAAAAATTAGTTATTTTTTTCCAAAAATGTATTATTAATAATAAAATTGATATTGATTGAAGGTACCTCAATCTAATAATAAATTATGATAATTGACTTCTTTGAAAATCATTTTATATATTTTCTTAATTTTATGTCATCATTAACAACAAAGCTTCCTATTTTAAAAGAAATAATATCCTATTTTGAGAAATTTTTCATCTATAACATATAGTTTAAAACATTATGTCTACTAATTACTTAATTTAAATCATCATAAAATTTTATTTTAGTTTTCACAGTCATGATAGATCCCTTTTTTGCTTTTCAAAAAATGAAAAACCTTAAACAAATAATATACTAATATTAACAATACTTTATGTTTTTGATAGAAAAAAGCAACAAGAGGGTGCTACCCGTGGTACAGGTAGACTAGAAGCACATTAACAACATATTAATATCACTAGTCACATAGCAGTTTAATAGCAGAAAGTCAGCAGACATAAAATTGTCTAGTCTGCCTCTATCAAAAACAAACAAGAAGGTCCTTTTCAAAAAAAGTGAACCAAAGTAGTATAACCAGTAAATAGACAAAGTATTAACAATAACAAGCCATGTAGGGCTAAACCAGTGTTTTAAGAACTTAACCAGAAAATATGAAATCAAAAAAAGGGACCTGGAACAAACAGGCCCATGCCAGCATAAATACCTCATGGACCACAGCAGCTAGGATTTCCCACCTAGACATTTGGACATTAGGGTCATGGCCCACTCTTCTTGCAGGAATAGGAATAGGTCTCTATTATCCTTATTGGCTTCAAGTTTACCACCAGCCATCTTCTCCTACATGTTGCATAGGGTCAGATCTGAAACATGCATGACCTTAAGGGTAAACTTGTTTGAAATAGCAACCCTAGCTTTGATCTCTCTGATGTCATGCTTGAGGCTGAAAATCTCCATATCCATCTGGTTGAACTTCTGCTTGAGAAATCCTTTAAACTTGTCACTCTCCTCCATCACCACCGTAGTGTGCTCAATGTGAGGGGATTTAGCCTACTGGGTGTGAGGAGAGAGTGGAGGCAGGGTAGGCTTATCCTCCATCTCCAGAGGGGGACTCCTAGGGGAGCATTGCCAGACCTAGGCAAATTTAAGTGTTCAGTCGAGGATCCCTCAATCGAACCAGTGGAAGTAGAGATGTAATCCTCTAACTGGGACTTGTCCTCGAAAGCCATTTCCCTAAGGATTCTCCTACATTTCTCCTTGGCAAACCTATTAGAATGTCGGACAAAGCCCCCAAAATCCACCTCCAAATCAACCTGGCTGTTTGAATTTTTTCATTTCCTAGGCTTCCTCTTGGTTGCAGGGGTACTATCAATCCCCATCTTATTCTTTGCCTCCATTTTCTCAGAGACATGGGATTCTTCAAGATCCTTCCCCCTTTTAAATGGGTTCCTCACACACCTTTTGTGGCTTTTACCTTCCTGGGGGACAAGGTCAATCTCCTGGATTTCTTGTAAGGACTGAGAGGGGGACTGGGTGGGGTTGTTGGCTTCTAAAGGGGAGACTTCCTAGGTTACCTCCTTAATGATCAGGGGAGGCTGGGGTGGAGGGAAAATGGCTTTATGGAAGTTGTAGGGGCAGAGTAAAAGGCCCTAGTGAAGGATAGGGACCAACTTCTGAGTATTTTTTCTGTCCAAGTAATGTCCACAATGTTGCTTTCAATCAAGTCAAGGAGATAGAAGGGGATGGAAATGAGGTCTCTATTCCTAATATGGTTGAGGAATGGTAGGTGATAGTAGTAAAACATAGTGAATTTACCTTTGAGGGTGAAGTGTTTCATGATTATATGACATACCTTAGGCCAAAATTTAGGGAGCTATTCATGGTTGAAACCACCATACTTTTTAAGAGGTTTCTCCCCCACCCTGAAGAACTGGTTTAGACTGGTTACGTCTGGCCTTTAGATGGTCCTTTTATACTTTCTACCGTCCATAGATAGCCTTGTAGCCTTAGCAAAGACCTCTTCATTGAGCTGGAAGTGCAAGCCCCCAACCAACACCTTTCTGTTATCTCATGAGGACACAAATTTCTTGGAGATTTGCTCATCATGGCCTCCCTTCATTCTTTCCATGAAACCCCAAATGCTACTGTCTTTGTAGTAGTGGGTCACCAGTGGGTCGGAGGAGAACTCCTCTTTAATCTTGTCCAATTCAATGCATAGCCTTTTTCCTCCCATGGTATCTAGACTAGTATCCACCAGAAGAACTTTTTGGAAGTTCCAGAGCCGAGCTTCGTAAACCAACATAAAGGCTAGGTCTTTTTGAGATAATTATTTTAAGAGAATATCATTCATAAGAGGCAGGAGTTGGGTGATTTTTGGGTAATCGAGCTCCATATAGCAAAATCCAGTGGATCTCTAGGCGTAATAATTAGAAATTAAGTTCAATTTTCCCTTAGTATCCTTGGTAGCTAAGATTACCTGGTGATGCAGACATCTATCTCTCCACATGTACTTGGGCATAAGGTAATTATGAACTTTTATGGAGTTTTGTGCATACATAGTCATCACTATATTATTCATCAAATTAAGCCAGTACAAACACAAGGTGGGGCCCTCAACAATATTGGTGATAGCTTGGCTCATTTCAAACATTGTTGATGACATGTCTTTCCCGCCCAATCAGCCACTGGGTCTCCTTTGATAGCTCATTGACTGCCTTCCAATTCACCAGCCTAGCTTGTTTGAGCCCAATAGCAGCTAGAGAATCCGCCACGACATTAGCTTCCCTGCAAGTATGGGATACATTCATGCTTTGTTGATTGTTAAGAAGCTCTCAAATTTCCCCTATTATGGTGTTCACCTTCCATCCCACACTCAACCATTTTTAATGGCCTCCACAATCACAATGGATATTTAGGAAAATATGATATTAATAGTAACAATATTTTATGTTATGTGCATGCTACACAATGGATTTTTAGGAAAATGTGATGTATATATAATTATTAAATGAATTGAAAAAACCATCCAATACATATTTATAAAAAAGATTTACTATTTAAAATATATATTAGAATGTTTAAAATATTATATATGTAAAAAATAACACATTTAATTTTTTTTAATATATTGTTAATAATGTAAAAATTGATATTGATTAAAGGTAACTCAATTCGTTAAGAAATGACAATAATTAACTTCTTTGGAAATTATTCAGTATATTTTTTAAATTTTATGTCATTATTGATAGTAAAGCTTCATATTTTAAAATAAATAATCCCTACCTTAAAAAAATTCTCATCGATAACAAACATTTCAAAACTTTATACCTACTAATTAATTGATTTTGAATCATCATTAATTTATATAAACTTATAATTAATAATCATCTATACAATTTTGTATTATCAAGATCATGATATATTTCTACCATTCTTTTGAAAAATAAAAAATAAAAGGAACTTGAACAAACATTATATTTTGAGTTTATATTTCACCATATAAACAAATTAATTGATAATAAAAAAATTATTGTTATTGAATACAAACTCAATATTGAGATTACTTTACTCAACATTAATATCACATCTTGTTCATGAGAAGAAAGCCTGCTACAATTTGAAGAAAAATGTTGTCCACATTTTTCAATCATTGTTTTTAATGTTGATTTTGTTAATGAGACCTCCTTCATTCACCATTTCTTGGAGTTTGTATTCAAAACCCATTCATTTTATAATGACTAGCAATCACACCTTGGTGTGCGATGAGTATGCCAAAGAGTTGTGGAAGAGAAATTAGAGGAAGATTTAGTTTTTCATTTGTGTATTAAATGAGGTAAATTGGTCGGCTACTTCACAAATATTTTTTTGCAACAAATATATTGATGGAGAATTCATAGCATAAAAACAATTTTTCATCCACTTATAGTGATTTAATAATACTCCGAGACATGGAAACAATATACATTATAGTTAGTCAAATATGAGGTGGAAATGTGGCTAAATTGTGCATAGTTGTGAAGACATCATTGTGTCCACTTAGATATACCACAATCAATTTCATTGTGTCCATACCAATTACATCTAAAATAATTTGTTAAACAATGTTAAACTTAATTACATCACTATTTGCATCTTTTGGCGACATTATCAGAAGTGTCATTTTCATCAGATGGATGACGACCACTTTTGTATTTATTTTTATTCTAAAGATATCTCACTTTTTCATTAGGATAGATGGCTCTAAGAGAAGGGAATGCATTATTTTGAATTATCTCTCAAATATCTTGGTAAACATAACAAAAAGAGGTTGTCCTTGTACATGGTTCATCCTTTTCTCGACATCAAACCCTTAATCTAATATAGAGCTAAAAATAATAGTTAGCCCTTGCATGCTTCAGTTTGTACAAAGATTGAGACAAAAGAAAGCATCCAATGAAGCATTCTTGTAGTTCTAATAGTAAAGGTGTGTAAGGAAGCGATATTCTCAGTTAGATACATGTGTCTAAAATAACTTTCCACCTTTTACAGAGAGTGATGAGACATCAGATACCGTTGATAATAAGTAAGAGTATAAATAAGTGCATCGCATCTTAGGTGAATATTCTCCATGACAAACCAAAAATATTCAGGTCTCATTATTAATGCGGAAAGAAAAGGAAAGTATTTATATATTTCACAAATGAAACTTTCAAAGAAACCAGAGAATATTTATTTTGAGGATGTTTGTCTCTATTACATTTAAAATTGTAATCCTTAAAATCTAAAAAATCTCAATATCATCTCTTTCGATTGCCTAGAGCATTAATGAGAAGATGTCCTTGCAAGAGATGGAAATTTTGATGCTTTTACAGTGTCAACAATTATGAGAGCTATAACAATTCTAAATATAACAATGTTAATACTTCATATCTAGCTCGGTTCTTATTACATTCTACATTAGTAAGATGTAATTATATATAATTAAATTAACACGACATGCCACATTTGCATGGAATAATAAAATAAGTTTAGGAATACTTAATTGCAAAACAAGTGTTGGCATTTAGTTTTTCTTTTTTCAAAACTAACTATGAAGAAAGAAATTAAATAATGCAATCACAAAATTGTTCATATAATTTAATGATGCCAACATAATTGACAAGGCCCAATTGATTAAAATTTTTACCTACCAACACTGTCAACCCCGTCTAAGATAAAAATAATGGTTGGAAATTTTTTACAAAACCTTGTTGAAGCTTATGGTGAATAATCAATGGAAAAGGAGAACGAAAAAGATCATGATGAAATTTTCATCGATCATAGAAAATAAAGGGATAGTATGAAGAATTTTTGTTTTAAAATAAAAGATTTGACAACCATAGACATATCCCAAAACCATAACAAAGTTGACACATTCTTAAATACAATGAATCAAGTAGTTAGCTCATAGAAATGGATGGTGTGATTTTTTAAAATTGCAACAACAACAGGAAAATGAAAGTCACAAATGGAGTGAAAAATACAATAATTAAAATTTGAGACGGTGAATAATGTTTCAATGGTCGTGCATGTAAGGGAAAAAAGGTATGTGGAAATGCTTCCTATGCTAATTTTGATAGGATGATTATGAAATTTTCAACATAGCTATTATAGAGATTTCAACAAACACATGAGTATAGACAAAATAACAATAAACACATAATTCAATGATTTTCATCTTGAAAACCCTTACAGGAGAAAAACTCCACACTCTAAAACTTGCATAATGTTGTTTCAAATTAACAACAGATTATAAAACACTATCAATGCAAGTTCTTACAAGAGCATCACCTCAACTTGGACTTGGAGGAACTTCAACATCCTTCTAGCACCTAATCTTGCAAACAAAACTCAATGCTCAAAATCGTCCTCAAGCCATCATTTTATAGGCTTATCACAACCTATAAGCCACTTGTTTAAAAATCCATGTGAAAAGCCTCCTTGATATGTGTTGCCCATCCTTGACATGTGTTTCCCAAGATAGGCATGGACTAGGTTAAAAATAGTCTATCACATCCAATTTCTTATCCGCTAGTTTTTACTCATTGAGTTGTTATAAAATATGTCTTTCACTCCCTAAAAATGGCCATTCTATATTATAAAATGGACAAGGCATCTTTTGATAACTAATTTTCCCTTTTCCAAGACACCAACATGTAGAAAACTCCCAACTACACTTTTGGAACTATCTAGAGAAATTGCAAGGTTGAGCTACATGTTTTACAACTATCATGGACTTAACTTCTAGGGAGAAAAAGACCCATAGAATCTAAACACCAGCTGAAATTCTCTGTGCTCATGGGATTAATTAATTAATCAACAACATTTGCTAGAGATTCTACCTTGACCAACTTTACCTTGCCATCCTCAAAATCTTCTGGAGAGAGTTAATAATAGGGGTAAGGGCTATGATGACTCTCAAGATTTTTGTGCCCCTATTAAATTATTGACCAGGATGGAATGTGTTGAAAAAATGCTGGAAAATATGCTCGAGCATTCTATGGAACGCATGAAGTCCACTGCGAGTAATCTTCGTTCACTAGTTGATATGCTTGAGAATGAGGAATGGGAAGCTTTACAAAACCCTAATACTAAGGGGAAAGGCCCGAGATCTAGAACCAGAGTGAAGATGAGCTAGAATACCTCTTCTAGTAAAGATATTTTAGGGCTCAAGGTGAATCTAAAAAAAATGACAAAGCTAGAGAAAAAGATGGAAGACTCCATCCTGATTCTAAAAGGGTGGTAGTAACTGGTTGGTTTTGCTGGTTCTCTTTTTGTTTCCTGCATTGTAGGTTTTAGCTGGTCTGGGTGTTTGTTCCCCCTTTTTGTTTTCGTTGCTCTTTTTTGGTGAACCTAATGCTTTATCTATTTTGTAACTATTTGGATTTCAAGGTCCATGTAAAACCTTTTTTTCTTTGATTTCAAAATGTCTAATGGTTTGTGTCGACAGGACCCTTGTGATTTACTACATTTCTCTCTTTTTTTTTTTCTATTTAAACTTTTCACATAGCTCCCTTGGACAAAATGTTTTCATTCTAGTTTGTGGCTCCTAGCATCAAAAACATATTAGCCATTTGTTTGAAATATCAAAACCAAAGAAAATCGACTAGATAATTTTAATTTAGTGTATAATGAATAAGTGTGGTTTAATTTTTCATTAACATAAAAGGATAAAGTAATATATATTTTTAAAAGAAAGGATACAAATAAAAAAGTATAATTTCATAATTTGAATATGATACTATTTAAGATGAAAAATGAGAAATAAAAGAACAAAAACTGCATAACATTAGGAAATTAGAAGGCTCTTTAGAAGGGAGATCTTCTTTTCTCCAAACAAATTCAAAGGAAATATCATCACTAGAAATTCAACTAGTGCCTTCCTCTTGAGCTCGATCTTCTCACTGAGATCAGAATGGGGAGATTTCTAGGATGAGACACTCACACAAATTTTCAACTATTTAATGATCAATAATTAACATTAAATATAAAAATTTATTTTATGTTATTCATCTATTTTTGAAGAATATTGTAATGCATTGTTAATATTAAAAAAATAAGGTTAATAACTCTAATGGAACTATAAACCAGTTCTAAAAAGTAAAAAAAAACCTTTTGCATTAAAATGTGAAATTGATAAATTAAAGATAGTTCACATAATATTTAATATCTTCTTTTCAAATTCTCAATATAATCAAATAAATTAATGATTTACAATTTAAATTAAATTAAAATATATTATGTGCATTTAGCATCTGTAAATAAAATACATAATTAAATTAAAGAATCAACAAATATAAATTTAGTTTGCAAATTCTTAATGATCTTCATATTAGATTATTTTCTCATACACTTGTTTTTCCCCAACGCATTATATACAGAGCTATACACGAAAAAAATATTATTATTTTGATTTGTTCAAACAAAAACTACTTAATTAAGTAAAAGGAATCTATAATCTTTATTCACTTTTTTAAAATATTACTCAATTCAATGATTTTTAATTAAAAAATCCTCAACAGAACCATTCACAATTAAATTATCTAATAACGATTGGAGTTTTTTTTATATTTCCAAAAACTCTACTAGTTGTCGAATTACGAGATCTTATAGCGACTTCGAAAAGTGGAAGACTTAGCAAAGGAAGAAATCTTTGTATTTTGGATTCAGTTGTCTGCAACGATGAAATCTTACTCCACCATCATTCTCAATTATCTGATTTACACTTTACAACTACTTTAGTTGACTACATTCATTGTCAGTGCACTGATTTATTCTTTGTCAGTGCACTGATATATTCTTGTCTGTAGGCTTGTATTTTTGTCTTATTAATACCTTACCTTTGATTGCGGTCGATTTGTGCTGACATACAAACATAAATGCGGAATAATCATTTCAACAACAAATTTCAACGTGTTCGGCGTATAATAGTCATTCTGGATAGCGCTACTAGGATTTTGTATCGCAAATTTTCAAAAAGTCGCCAAATCGTTTCTTCCATATAATCTTTTGCTAATTTTTGTTTCCTTGTAATTGCTATCATATTATTATGAATAATACTGGTCGGCATAATGTGTTAATCGGTGAGTATCGCCAGCTATGATTCCACCAGGTTCGTTTCACAATTTAGATTCTTATTTTTATTTATGTAAAGCATAATTATATCTTGTTCAGTACATTCGTTTTTCTATGATAGAAATTCTTTCAAAAAAATTGCAATTAGGAATAATATAAATCTGGTTGAGTTTAAAACTTCGCTGTAGTCTAGTCAAATCCTTTTCTTCTCGTGATACAAGCTAATTGAAAGATCACAGAAAAATGGTATGCAATGTGTTTAGTCTAAAATATGTTGAAGCAAGTGTAGAGTAATTTTCTATACACTTGGGTGTACATTGATTGAATCGACATAGGATAAGTTTTATAGAGTTATTTTCAAATATAATGTCTTCAAGTTTCTAATATTTTAAATGTATAATTTAATTTTTGATGATTCTATTTTGAATAGAAGTTTGTTTAAAAAGAGTGAACATTGAATTTTAATAAAGTAGGTCTAATTATACACAAAATATCATATAATACAACAATTACATCTTTTTTCTTCTCAGTTTAAGATGAAAAATATGATAATAATTGTATCTTGTTCAAATAATAGAATTTTATAATAATAAAAGATTTCTTAATTTTCCTTAATATATACATTAAAAATTATTTATATAATATCATAATAAGATAATCAAAGATATTTAAATGTGAGAAAGATAATTTATTAAAGAAGATTTCATGTACAAGTTTATACCTATATTTAATATTGAGATGGCATTATTCTTTTCATATTATTTTCTAAATTTTCAAGAAGATTAACTATTAAATATCATGTTTTATGTGCTTTCGAATAAGCAGGATTTTGAAAGGGCCTAAAACCTTGTACAAAAGTCTTATAAACAATAAAATAGAAATAGTACAATAGCTACTAAAAGCAAAAACACAAGCATAACTAGAGTTAGAAGTGGGTCTAACACAATTTGCACCCAAAGGGTTGGTATGTAAGACATAGTATAACTTGGGAGGAACTTTGTTCTTTCTTTGAAAAAGTGTCAAGGAAAAGTCATTATTCAAATCTAAAACCTTAGCACAAGAGGGGAGAGAAAACCACACAAAAGATCTATCAATTTGTACACCTTCATTGAAAGAACTAAGAGGAGAAATATTAAAATGAACTTTAGTAATTTGAGGAAAAATACAGGGATCCTAATCAATTCTAGAAGGAGAAGTTTTGAGAATAGAAGAGAGTAGATCTAAGTCCTAGGAAACAACAATTTAATCATTAACTAAAACATAAACAACAAAAAATTTTAGGTTCATTGTGAAGGGCATTATTCCATCATGTTATAGAATATTATCTATGAACAAAAAGGGAAAAAACAAAGAAAAAATTCCTAATACAAAATAGAACCTATAGAAAAAGGAATACCCTTATCATCAACCAACTAAGAAAAATATGTATGACTGACATGTCGAACAATTTCTTTAATTAGAGCTTTTAAAAGTTCAACTTTAGCCAAAATGAGAGCAAAAGATTTGTTAGTAAAGTGTGTGGACACAAAGGTTACCTTGAGGAATCTACCAATAACATAATTCTTGTATCCTCATAGAATGAACTACACTAAAACTGTAAGAGGGGATAGAAATGTTTTACGTAAACAAGAAAAATATATAGATTTTTTCAAATTATTTGAAGAGGAAGACCATGCATTGATTGAGAGAGGACGTGAAACCCACATCCAAGATGTCCTATCTAACACAACCAAATGATCATCATCATAATTGAAACAAACCACAAAACATCTCTAGTAAAATGATAAATATTCACTTTATCCTTAGCCAATGGAGCACAAAGTTCAAAGATACAATGATGCATGTTAGGAAGTGATGCATTACCATGTAGGTGAAATGACAATCAACACTCCCAAAAACATTTTGGGTTTTCTTAATTCTGGTTTATTAGACTATGTTTGGCATATGTCCATCTAATTATAAAATCTTTGTTTGAAAAGGAATTTACTAATATTTTTATATATATTCTCAGGCATTTTTTTTTATTTAATGCCGAAGAAAAATGTGAAAATATAGAATTATTTGATAAAATGTCTCAAAATATGTTTTCTCATGAAGTGTGAATCTTTTACGTAATTACATGTGGCTGGTCTATAATCAATCTCATAGACCTTTGCAAGGGTTCTCTTAGCTATGCAAAAATAGGAGCTTTGAAATAATATATGAAAAGCTAATCCATTGCAGTACAACTAATATAGAAATTTACTTAGATGTTGTACCTAAAATTCTTATTCTTGATGTGTATAGAAATTGTTCTCCAACATAGATGATGATGTTTACTATACTCACATTATTGAGCATCCTTGAAAAATGTGCATTATTTATAGTTCTTTTATGGAAGTAAGTTATTTACTATCATCAAGGATTTAAATAGAAATTAATAAAAATATTTCTATTAAAAGTAAATCCTAATAATACCACAATTGGAACATTCTCTCTCTCTCTCTCTCTCTCTCTCTCTCTCTCTCTCTCTCTGAGATCAAAGATTGGATAGCTACAACATGAAAATATGAAAGTCATATGAAAATATGAAAATTAAGTTGTGTTAATTGTGGAAAACCCATGATTATATGCTTCTTCTTTATGACAAGCAAAATTAAATTGTTAACCATTCTTAATAAACCTATTTTATATAAATTTATAAAAGAAATTAAAAAATTGATTAATATTAGCACAAGATAGCATAAATAAGGCATAAATAAGAAACATAACATCCATATAAAAGCCAATATTCATGGGTCAAAAAAGGGTAATCATGGGCCTACATTATGTGCGGGAGTTGTATGTGATAATCATGGTCTATGTGGTGGCCTTCGCTTTGGGTGGTCCAGACAAACCACTTTGTGTGGATTTTGTAGCCGTATGTTGTGATATATGGAGAGCTAGAGAAAAACTTGAAAAAGGTTTAGATTGAAAGTAATTCTTTGAATATCATCAATTCTTTTAAGGGAATATCCTCCTTGTTGGATGATTAAACCCATCGTCAAAGATCTCCTTGAATTAATTAGGAGATTTGATCATTATATTATATTGCACGTGTATCATGAAGGTAAACTATGTTATCAATAGGTTAGCCAACATCTATGTTGGATTGCAATGTAAAAAGGAATGGATAATTAATCATTAGATCTAATTGGATCTTCAAATGTTCCTTCACAATGATTATGGAGAGTGCCATGTGCAAGATGCCTTTGGAAGTGATGGAGTATGACATGATTATCAATGTTCTTGAGAAGATATCATTCATAGAGAAAAATTTTAAACCTTTTGGTTTCTCTTCTTTTCATTGTGATATTTATCATTAGATGCTCGTCTCTTTTCTTGGCTCATTTAGCTATGAACTGGGAAACTTGTAGAATGGGGGGTGACACAAATAGTATTTAGACCATTGTGTAAAAGAAATGGTAGAATAAGGAGTCATTTTGGAGTGAGTTCTTTGCAAGTGGATTGATAAGTTATATTGAGAAACTTCATGGTGCTAATACTCTAATGATAGGGTCTTTTGTTCATTGTTAGAAAGATGGGGTGCTCTGTGTCCATGGTATGGAAATGGAAGTGAATGAAGATCTTGTGTAAAAGGTCTTTAATACTTTGGTGGAGGGTAGGAAATTATACAAGGACAAAATGTGTATCTAAAGTATTGTAGACATCTTTCCCGCTAAGAGAAAGGGGATAAGATGATAAAGAATACCAATAGTGGCTATGAGAGAGAATTTCTCCCCAAGCCATGGTATGATGTTACTAAGGTCATTATGCTACCTTACCTTGGATAGTTAATTTTGTAATACTTTTAGTTATCACTTTATTATTTTGAATCACTTCTAACATATCAAGCACATCTCTCTATGCTATTATTTTTCTTCATCTCTGAATAATAGTATTAGAGACCATGAGAAAAATGTAATTTCCCCCTATTCTCCGTGATGGATTGATCCTCTTAATCATGGAATATGGGAAGGATCTGCACGTAGAGTGAAACCCTATGGCCAAGACCCACAATTTAATTTAACAATAAATGTAAGGGTTCATTATAGGGATACCTCATTTGATAAGGAGGTGGACTCTAATGATGATGAGGATTTTTACATTTATAATAAGCAGGGCCTATTTTCTTCCAAGATGAAAATTCCCAACCTTATTCTCATCGGCTGAGAGAAAATTATTTTATCTGATGATGACGATCTAGAATATTAGCTAGATTCTATGGAACCTAGCTCATATGTGAAAGGTTAAAGGCATGGTTAGGGATTCCCTATTGAGTGCTAAGGACAAAAACTAATATTTTGTTTCCTCCCTTCTGTTAATGAAAATAGGAAGAACCCCAAGTGAAGAATGTGTCTCAGTACAATATTGGTGGGTCTATGGTAGATGTGGGGATTAATGAACTTATCCCCACAGATGGTGGTGGGGTTACTCCTAAGGAGATGGGTTCCTCTGTTCTGTAAAATTTGAAAACTAATGCTAGCCTCAATAATTTTGTTGAATAATAAGAGTTTCCTTTTCTCTTGGATAATCCTAGAGATAAATGATTTGAAAGAGAATCACGTAACCCATCAACTTATAATCTAGACAAGATATTAGCTAACATGCGTTCTCTCACCAATGGGATAAAAAACATAAAAGAGGACCATGAAAAGTCTATCAAATCTCAAGAGGATGGTTTTTCAATGTCCAAAATAGCATGAGAGCAGTGGTTGCGATGAATAAAATGGACATGGACAACAACAGTGATGGCTTGTGAAGGCTAAATGAATAGGTTGAAGAACTTGAGACTATGTCCCAGGATAACTCTACAATTGTTAGTAGAAAATCAGTTAAGAAGGTGAAATCCATAGATGAAAGTGCTTGAAAGAGATACATGGTTCCTTCAAAGGATGTGGAAGCTAACATGGAACATACAAATCATACCTTGTCTAGCCTGCAATGAGGCTCTACAGTAATCACAAGGGTACAACCCCCAATTGGAAGTTTTAATATGAAAGTCAAGAGCATTAATCAAGATATTATTCAATAGAATAATGATCTAGTACAAATGTTTTTGATAGAAAAAAAATAGCAAGATGGTGCTGGCCCATGGTACAGAGAGACTAGAAGCACATTAATAGCATATTAATAGTACTAGTCCGTATAGCAGTTCAACAACAGCAAGTCATCAGAAAAAGATTGTCTAGTCTACCTCTATCAAAAACAAAATTAATGGTTCTTTTAAAAAATAACGAACCAAAGTATCTTAAGGAGATAGTAAAAAACATATTAAAAATATCATGCCACGTAGGGCTAGTCCAGAAACTAGATAAAGTAACCTTAACATAGGAAAGAAAAAAATAGAGACCAGGGTCATCATGCCTGAACCAAAACAAAAACCTCATGGAAGCAGTGGAAACTAGGGTCTCCTACATAGATGTTTGGACATCAGGACCACGACACACTCCTCTTGCAGGAATAGGAAGAGGTCTTTGTTGTCTTCATCAGCCTCCATCTTGTGTCCAACCAACTTCTCTTGCATAGTGCATGGAGTCACCACTGAAGCGTGCATGACTCTGAGGGTGAACTTGTTAGTATCAAAAATGTGGGCTTTGATGTCCTACATGTCCTATTTGAGGCCCAGGAACTCATTGTCCAGCTCTGAAAACTTCACCTTAAGGGCTCCCTTAAACTTGTCATTCCCATCCAAAGCCACATAATTGTGCTCAGCAGGGAGGCCTTGGTTTGCTGGTCATGGGGGGACGGTGGGGGTGGCTTATTGTTGTAGGGAATGCCCTCAATAGTTGGTTGGGGGTTCAGGGGGGAGTGGTACTAGTCTCATGCAAGCTCAGGTGATCATCGGAGGAGCCCTCAATCGACTCAGTGGAAGTAGAGGTGCCATCTTCTGAAAGGGATTTCCCCTCAGAAGTTGTTTCCCTGATTCTTGTTTTGCATTTCTCCTATGCAATTCTGTTAGAATGGTAGATAGAGTCTCCCAAATCCTTCCTCCCACTTGACCAGGCTTTCCAAATTCCTCTATTTTTTGGGCTTTCCTTTCGGTTTCAGGGGTGCTATCAGTCTCCTTCATTTCCTTAGCTTCCAAGGTCTCTGAGACATGGGACTCCTCTATCTCCTCCACCCTTTTAAAATGGTTTTCCACACATCTCTTGCAGCCTTTTCCATCTTTTGGGACAAGGTCAGTTTCTTGGATCTCCTGGACAGACTCGGTGGGGGATTGAGAGGGACTACTGACTTTCGAAGGAGAATCTTCCTAGAAGGCCTCTTAAATGAATGGGAGGGTTGTGGATGAGGTCGGACAACTTTATGGAATTCATACAGGCAAAGAAAGAGGCCCTAGTGGAGTATGGGGTGTTGGTACTCAAAAATACAACATGGGTTTTTGAGTACTGTTTTAAAATTTTGTAGTTTGAAGCCCTTTAAATAATTTTCATGCATATGTACCCGACTATCATTTTGAAGCTTATGAGGTGTTCCAAGTGTTTAAAACACTCCATTTAGTATATGCATACATTCTATGATCATATTTTATCATCTCAAATCATTCGGTGAAGTCTCATTTTGAGCAAGTGTCAAATTGCACAATTCTGCCTAAGTGTCAAATAGAGTACAGTAGCCTAGTTTGCCTTTGAATATCTTGTGTCCAGAAATGTTTCATGAACTGCCACTTTGAGGATGTTTACTATGCATATCAAATAACCTATGTTCCAATTTTCAAGTCATTTCGAATCCATTTGATTAGGTTTTGAGCCCCTCAAAGTTGGTAGTTTGTTGTTGTCGTGCCCTTGTTTAATTGTTCATAATTTTGGAAGGGCCTGTTTGACCAGTCATATCTTTGAACCAGTTGAACCTATTGAGAAAATTCCTTTCACATCATATTCCAAGGGTCAAATACTTCCTATGTTTCAATTTTGAGGTCATGACGAATCCGTTTGCTCAGTTTGCAAATGCGATTCCAAATACAACTTATGTTGTTTTACAAGTTGTAAAATGTACAGATTGATCTGTACCCCTATTCGTGATGTTATAACTTTTGATCTGTGATTGATGAGCCTAAATGGGTTGTACCACTATGTTCTAATCTGAAAGTACTACAAGTATACCAAGTTAGAAGTCTTGGTGATCATCTAGTATACTTTCCCAGGGTCATTCAGTGTGCACAGTGTGCACAAATCATTGTTTTACTATATTTCTCAGTTTGCAATTCTAAGAGCCTATCTTTGCCTGATTGCCAAATGCACCCAGTTATTCGTCATGAGCCCTAATTGTGGAATTATACTCTCTGTATGACAAAGAACAAATGCCCCTATTTTCAAATCTCGATGTCATGTTTAGCCTAGTTTTCAAAGTTGAATCCAAACCCAGTCTATGTTTTCTGACATGTTTGATTTGCAGGATAATTTGATGTTTGAAAATCAATATCTTCTGACTAGAAGTTCCTCCTAGGCTGAGGTTTGGCATGCTAATGGAGTATGTACAAAAGAAAAAATGTGCCAGGTTTTAGGTTTCTAATAGTGGAGGTTGATCTAGATGATAGGAAGCGTGCTTTGGTGGTTAATATATTGCACATTGAGCACGCATTCACAAGAGATGTGCCTTCTATGTCTAAACTGAAACGATGTTATTATGAACAAGTATTTCAATATTAAAGTGGCATGCCGGCTAACATTGCAAATGGAGGTTTCAAAATGAATAGGAAACACCAAACTAGTAAACATGTGCCGGGATGAGGCTACTCCTTTTGTTTTTTTTTCAAATGAAGGATGGGTTCCAAACCTAAAAACAAGAAACATTCCAGTCATGAAGGTGTGTAAGATTTGAAAGATAAACATGTGCTTGGTGTAAGGAAAACAAAAGATCTATGTTGCAACATTCTTAGTGGATTCTAAGGCCTCTAGAGAAAAGTACATAATGTATCAAAGAAATGTCATGGATTGTGAGGGTTTCAAAGTATGCACCAAATGGACTTGTTGAAATGGCATGTTCAAGTCGATGCAATTGGTAGGTGCTAAGTGGTTCTCTTATGTGACCATGTAAGAGGCCAACAAAGTGGTGATCCACGCATTATATATGGAAACAACAGGTCCATCTCATATGTCTGCTTCTGAGTCCTATGAAAAGCATGGTCAGCCGTTCATAGTTCAATCCATAAACCTTTCAGTAGTGGGATTTTGTGTGACAACTAGCATAGGAATGACCACTCTGACAAATATATTTGGCCACCCAGCTAGCACCTCTTCGTATTGGCTACCTTCTATGCATTCTAATAGAGAACTACATGAGAAAGGGAGGAGGTTTGCACAAGTTTAGCAAGAGAGACACCAGCATCTTTTTAAATGGGGATTGCTAATGTGTACACCACATGTCCAATATAAAGAGGCAATTAGCAAATGAAGTTGCCTCACACATTAATAGTAAAGTGATAGCATGTGTATGTCTGTTTGATTCATGCAAATGGAAGGAAGCCAAACATAAAGCAGCACACACATCCGCATATGTTTCGAAAGGATAGCTCACTCACGCTTATAAGTCGGAGGTTGCCTATGAACTAATGAGATGACAGCTTGCAAGTTGGAGAACTTGCATTAAGCAATTAGAGTGGGCTCATGCAACAAGGGTGCTGCCAGCGTTGATGGATGTCAATCCATAATGGAGGAACTGGGTGTGTGGGAGAAGCCAGTAGAAAGATTCACTCAGGTTAAGTGAAGGGGCAACCAAATATGAGGGTGGATGCCAAATTAATGGTATGAGATTACCAGCGCATTGGAGCATGCTTCACACAACATATAGTGGGTGGTTGCTTAAGTCTCTTTGGAGACTGCCAGTAGAAAGATCCACGCAAGGTAATGAGGGGATGTCTATGTATGGTAGCCTGGGAGCTACCTCCCCTACATTAAAACAAATGGTATAGGGACCAGTGTATCCAAGACCCCACAAGTATTCATTGGAGGCCCACGTGAATTTTGCAGAGGGGGGGCATGTTCTTTTTTCTTAATAGGCAGTGTCTGTGGAGTCTACGCACAACAAGTGAGATTCATGCAATAGAGCGAGCTATTAAGAATAGGATTCACGCAAGAAGGTAGCATGAAGAATTTAGGGGTTTCTAGCCGCACAAATGTGGGATGCAAGCCAACGCATAGCAACTTGGGCACACCATGGGTCATGCATTATGTTTTTTTCATTAATCCCACATTGCCTCTGCTCAAAATTTCAAAATATTTAAATACACAGGCACTTGTATTATAAAATATGTAAAGAGCTAGGAGGCTCTTAGTGGGCCCCTTGGCCAGAGGAGTAAAGTGCGGTGGTGGGCCTAGTATTTTGACTAAAAACTGAAGAAAGTATTTAAAACTTGCAAAATCCATTATCCCACATTTATCCCAGATTGGGAAAATATGATGAATATATGCAACGACGTGAACATAATGAAATAGATGAAAAGTGGAGGCTATGCTCACATGAACCTCCATGTTGGCACCTCATTTTCCATGCCCGTGAATGCACAGGTAAGGTAATTTTGTAGAGGATAGGTGGTGTGCTGACTGGATGAGATTGACACATGGCACGAGGTCGCTAAGTCATAGAGAGGAGCCTACAGTTAGCCAAAAATATGGAGATTCAGAGGTGCTGGTTAGCTAATCACCAGTCGCCAGGTCACTGAATGCTAGCTGTTAGTGAAAGTCCATTCTGAGATCAGGAGAATACACTAGGTTCTAGTTCTCCAAGTCCCAGTAGTTAAGGCCATAACATTTCAAGATCAGGAGAATACACTAGTCACCAGTTTTCCAAGTCCCTATAGTTAAGGCCATAACATTTCGAGATGAAGAGAATACACTAGTTGCCAGTTCTCCAAGTCTTGGCAATTAACGAAAATTCATTCCGAGATTTGGAGAATGAGCTCAGTCGCCCATTCTTCAGATCTAACCTGAGGTCAAGGAAAAATTCAGAGAATTGGAGAATAGCTTATTCGCGTGATCTCAAAGCTTAAGTGCAGTTAGTCAGATGATTTAGAGACTTGGAGATTGCATGCATTCGCTAGGTCTCCAAATGAGGGGTTAACCTAAGCTCAAGTCTAAGCAATGAATGAGATGGTGACACTTGGCACTTCCTGGTGGCTTTTGTGGCTAAAATTGTAGAATAATATAAAAATGGTTAAAATGTTAGATTTAAAAGAATTTAGAGAAATGATATAGTCCAAACATTTGAAAATATTCAAAAATTTAAAAGACCAAGCTTGTTCGCAGAGAAATGTCAGAACATATAAGTGTTATATGTTTCCGAAAATGGGAAAAGATGAGGAATCGAATGGTCATGACTATTTTCAGTTTCAGTGAAATGTGAAAGAGTAGTCTAGGTTTGAAATCCAAGGACCAGAATTAGGATTAGTTTGTTGGAGAAATGATTGCACTTAGTGGATCAATTTTGGGAATCAGTTGCAGAGAAAAGTGTGGGAAAACCTGGAGATATTTTCATGCCAAAGATGGATAGCTGTCAGTTTGTTTTCAACTGACTCTCATTTGCTATATCTTTATTTTTCTCTCATTTTGTAAAGGATGGTGAAATTAATGTTGCAAGGCAGCTTTCTGATTCTAGGGTCATGTTTTCTGAGTTTCTTTTGTCATTATGGATGTATTGAAGCAGAAAGATCTTAATAAAACATAGTGCAGTTCCTATTCTAGATTATTGTTGTCTCTTTATATTTTGTTGATGCTCTTATATGTTTAGTTTGTAGGGCATTCTGAATATACTGGTTACATGGTAACTATGAAATCACCTGTGAGTTTCCTTCAAGGAAGGAGTCAATCTCATGAGTAATTTCAGAGGGATAAGGATTTTTATCAGGATTTGATATAGTAGTTTGGGAATGATAAGATAGGCTGTAAGGCATTCTATCTGAGGTGCATATAGATTGTATGGCAATCTGTTTGTGTTCTTATTAAGTGGTTTTTGTTGATGCACATTTATATGACTCTGTTGCCCATTAGATATGGCATTGGTCTTTGCTTGTCCTGTAGTTTCATCATCAAACCATTAATTTAAATCATTTTACATTTCCTGTTTGAAAGCATGAATGTTTAGAATATGTATTGAATAGTACAAACATTTTTGGTGATTCCTTGTAGAAGTGAATCTAATAGGTTAGCCTACCTGAGCCTACAGGTTCAAACAAAAGAAGGGTGAATATGCTTGTCACAATCCACTGATTTTCATGTCTACACAAAGGGTTTTAGTGAGAGAGTGTTCTGTATGAAGATTTAATATGTATTAGGTACACTCACCTGGGTTAGTGGAGCCCAAAGTGTAGAAGGAGTTTCTCCTTGTCAATTAATCTTTTCCTTGCTTGAGTTAGGAGTTTAGGAATCGTAGATTTCAATTGAATCATTTAAGGCTTGTAATAGGATTCAACAAGAAAAATCACTAACGGATTGGTGACTCTACTAGGGAACAAATAAATGATAGAAAGTTTTAGATGTCCAATTCCTTGCTTTGCTGAATCATCCTAGGGTCTGGTCTAGTTTGGTTATAGAGTCTATTCTTTTAAAAAATTATTATATCTTCTCACTGAATGTGAGTGGTGACTCTGAATCTCTATTTGATTAGTGTTTTGTAAGATGAAATTGCAATGAATTTTGTGATCCTGACAAACAGTGCATCCCGTGAAGTTGTTTTATGTTCGTTGATAAAGAGAGTCCAGGTGTGAGATAAAAGGTTCTCAGCTGGCTCAAGATTGGTCCTCTGCAAAGAGGTGGCAACTCTACAAAGATTTGAAAGGTGATTTGAGGAAGGCTTCAAATCAGTATTTTACACCAGCAACAACACTTCCAAGTAATCTTTTATCAAAGTATAAAATCATTCCCTAAATAGGTGAATCAGTCACTAAAGAAAATGGAAATTAGTTTGAAAGTTCTTGCCATATTTTTGGATCGAAGATTCAATTACTAAAGAGTATCAAAAATATGTTGATCTTTAGTGAAGCCAGTGGTTGCATGAATTTGGATAGAATAATTGTCATATGAATAAACTTTATTGTATTGTTAGTGTGTTGAAATGGAGTTCCCAACCATGATAGATCAAGAGGGTGTTTCTAGCTCTAAAGGTTTTCAGTCAAATCTAGAAAGTTATAATGATGAACTTCATTTGATAAATCAGAAAATTCAACATAATTGCGTACTAATGTTGAGATGTGCAATAGGAGAAAGAAATGAAGAGTCTACATTGTCTTATTACAAGAAATTTCTTGTTGCATGTAGTGAGCTTCCTGTGGGTTTAGATTTTCATGAATCCCAGTATGCTAAGATGTTTCTTGAACTTAGTGTGCTTGAATCAATTAGTTGGACTGTATCCTTAAAAGATGAAGCACTAGAAAATGTTAAGGAATGGATAGAATCTTTTATAAATGTTGAATTCAATGATGCTGAGTCTTGTGATGGTTATAATGTTGGTTATTGTACTGATGATGAAATTTATGAGTGTCAAGGAGGGGAAAATGAATCTTCATTTGATAGTGATTTCCTTGAGCTTGTAGATTTCCCCTTTTCCCAGCATGATGCTAATGTTTCCTTGTTTCAACTTAATGGTGTTTTGTGTGAACATGAAGAACGTGATTATAATGCGGATGATAGTTCCTATAGTGGCTACTTCCCACAAGTTAATGTGAGACAAATAAATTCAGTCCCAGTTTCAGATGGGG
This sequence comes from Chamaecyparis obtusa, assembly GCA_027943335.1. Lineage (NCBI taxonomy): Eukaryota > Viridiplantae > Streptophyta > Pinopsida > Cupressales > Cupressaceae > Chamaecyparis > Chamaecyparis obtusa. Next base: position 61,931 of record BSBK01012652.1, read on the forward strand.
AAGAGATTTGCAGCATCAGTAGTGAGAATGAAGAAATGAAATGTGATGTTCAGTGCTTGCTAAGTTGTGAGAAGATTTCAAGTCTCTTGAATGCTGATTTTCAGAGGTATGGTACTAAGTTTGTTTCCAAATTTCCATGCTCGGTGAAAATAAGTTTTGATGAAAGTGATTCGGATGATGGCATGATGAGTGAAACACATCTTGATATATTTTCTTTAATTTTAAATCAACAAGATTCAAGTGCATTTCATTGTGATGATTTTGATAGTGTTATTTTTTATGAGTACAATGATGAATGTGCTAGTGAGTGTTCAGATTTGCAAGAGCTTGCTAACTGTAGTTCTGGTTTATATTTTGATGCTAAAGAATATGATAAATCTGAATGTGTATTCTCATATTTTTTTATGACTAATGAATCACTCGCTGACAGAGCTTGTTCCCTTCAAAATGATGCTGATGTAATTTGTGATCACCAAGATGTTTCTGGTCTTTTGCAATCATATTTTTGTTTTGAGAAGTTCTATGTTAGTTTGCAAAGTGATGAGCTGGAAGTGTTTTATTCTTTCTTGCAAGCTAATGATCAAAGTGTTGATGTTTCCAGCCATGATGTTGAGTTGGAATATTTCACTTTTCAGTGTGGCACTGACAATGAAGAGGGTGATGTTTTTACATCACGAAATGATCAATACTCATGGTATCCTGATGGTTCTCCTTTTCCAGATAATGGTGAGTTTAATGATCAATTTTTCTATGACATGCTAAAGATGAATCATATTATTTCTAACTAGCTGGATGAAACATGTAGTCTCAGTTTGCCTCCATTGTATGGAGATGAGAATCATTTATTTGATAGAGGTAAAGACTGACTGAAGTTTTGGGGCTTTTTGTGTAAATATTGTGAGTTCATCTACAATCACTTTACCTTCAGTTGTGTATCATCCCTTCTTTCAATAAAGGGTTTCCATATTTTTAAGTAAGAGAGAGGTTCCCAGTTTGGAGTTTTGAGATGTAGCTGAAAAGCGAAAAGTTTGATTCCTATTTTCAGGGTGGTCTTCTTCTACCATGAGATTTTGTAGTTCTCTACATGCCCGCATGGGACACACATCCACAATCAGAGCCACTGTTGGTACTCAAAAATACAACATGGGGTTTTGAGTACCTTGTTAACATTTTGCAGTTTGAAACCCTTTAAATGGTTTTCATGCATATGTCCCTGGCTATCATTTTAAAGCTTATGAGGTGTTCTAGGTGTTTAAAACACTCCATTCAGTATATGCATGCATTCTATGATATTATTTTATCATCCCAAATCATTTGGTGAAGTCCCATTTTGAGCAAGTATCAAATTGCACAATTTTGCTAAGTGTCAAACAGAGTATAGTAGCCTAGTTTGCCTTTGAATATCTTGTGTCCATAAATATTTCATGACCTGCCACTTTGAGGATGTTTAGTATGCATATCAAAGAACCTATGTTCCAATTTTCAAGTCATTTTGAATCTATTTGATTAGGTTTTGAACCCCTCAAAGTTGGTAGTTTGTTGTTGTCATGCACTTGTGTAATTGCTCATAATTCTGGAAGGGCCTGTTTGACCAGTCATATCTTTGACCCAATTGATCCTATTGAGAAAATTACTTTCACATCATATTCCAAGGGTCAAATATTTCCTATGTTTCAATTTTGAGGTCATGAAAAATCCATTTGCTAAGTTTGCAAATGCGATTCCAAATACAACTTTTGTTGTTTTACAAGTTGTGAAATGTGCAAATTGATCTGTACCCATGTTTGTGATGTTATAACTTTTGATCTGTAATTGATGAGCCTAAACAAGTTATACCACTATGTTCTACTCTGAAAGTACTACAAGTATGCCACATTAGAAGTCTTGACGAATATTTTACCATACTTTCTTAGGGTAATTTTGTGTGCACAAATCACTATTTTACTATGTTTCCCAATTTTCAATTTTGAGAGCCTATCTTTGCCTGATTGGAAAATGCACCCTGTTATTTGTCATTAGCCCTAATTGTGGAATTATAATATCCATGTGACAAAGAAAAAATGCCCCTATTTTTGGATCCTGATGTCATGCTTAGCCTAGTTTTCAAAGTTGAATCTAAACCCAGTCTGTGTTTTCTAACATGTTTGATTTGCAGGATAATTTGAAGTAGGCATGTTTGGAAATCAATATCTTCTGACTGGAAGTTCCTCATAGGCTAAGGTTTGGCATGATAATGGATTATGTTGGAAAGAAAAAAATGTGCCACATTTCAGGTTTCTAATAGTGGAAGTTGATCTAGATGATAGGAAGTGTGCTTTGGTGGTTAATATATTGCACTTTGAGCAGGTGTTGACAAGAGATGTGCCTTCTATGTCTAAAGTGAAATGATGTTATTATGAACAACTATTTCAAAATTAAAGTGGAAAGTCAGCTAACATTGCAAATAAAGGTTTCAAAATGATCAGGGACACCAAACCAGTAAACATGTGTCGAGATGAGGCTGCTCCTTTTGTTTTTTTTCAAATGAAGGATGGGTTCCAAACCTATAAAAAATAACATGTCATTCATGAAGGTGTGTAATATTTGAAAGATAAACACATGCTTGGTGTAAGGAAAATAAAAGATCTAAGTTGCAACATTCTTAGTGGATTCTAAGGCCTAATGAGAAAAGTACAGAATGTATCAAAGCAATGTCATGGAATGTGAGGATTTCAAAGTATGCACCAAATGGACTTGTTGAAAATGGCATGTTCAAGTCGATGGAATTGGCAGGTGCTAAGTGGTGCTCTTATGTGAGCATGTAAGAAGCCAACAAAGTGCTGATCCATGCATTGTGTATGGAGACAATAGGTCCATCTCATATGTCTGCTTTTGAGTCCTATGACAAGCTTGGTCAACCGTTCATAGTTCAGTCAATAAACCTTTTGGTAGTGGACTTTTGTGTGATAGCTAGCAGAGGAATGACTGCTCTGACAAATATATTTGGCTACCTAGCTAGCACCTCTTCCTATTGGCTACCTTCCATGCATTCTAATAGAGGACTGCATGAGAAAGGGAGGAGGTTTGCGCAAGTTTAGAAAGAGAGACACCAACATCTTTTTAAATGGGGATTGCTAATGTGTACACCAAATTTCCAATATAAAGAGGCAATTAGAAAATGAAGTGGCCTCATGAGTTAATAGCAAAGTGGTATCATGTGTATGTCTATTTGATTCACGCAAATGGAAGGAAGCCAAACATAAAGTAGCACACACATCGGCATATGTTGCGAAATGATAGCTCACTCACACCTATGCGTTGGAGGTTTCCTGTGAACTAATGAGAGGGCAGCTTGTGAGTTGGAGAACTTGCGTTAAGCAATTAGAGTGGGCTCACACAACAAGGGTGCTACTAGCGTTGATGGATGCAAGTCCACAATGGAGGAGTTGGGTGCGTGGGAGAAGTCAGTAGAAAGATTCATGTAGGTTAAGTGAAGGGGAAACCAAATACAAGGGTGGATAGCAAATTAATGGTATGAGTTTACCAATGCACTGGAGCATCCTTCACGTAGTATATAGTGGGTGCTTGTGCAAGTCTCTTTGGAGACTGCCAGTACAAAGATCCATGTAAGGTAATGAGGGGATGTCTACACATTGTAGCCTGGGAGCTGCCTCCCCTACATTAAAACAAATGGTATAGGGACTAGTGTATCTAGGACCCCACGTGTATTCATTGGAGGTCCACATGAATTTTGTAGAGGGGGGGCATGTTTTGTTCTCTTAAGAGGCACTGTGTGTGGAGTCTGCGCACAAGTGAGATTCATGCAATACATTGAGTTGTTAAGAATAGGATTCACACAAGAAGGCAGCGTGAAGAATTTGGGGGTTGCTAGCCACACAAACATGGGATGCAAGCCAACGCATAGCAGCCTGGGCACACCATGGGTCGTGCATTGTGTTTTTTTTCATTTATCCCACATTGCCTATGTGGGGACTTTCAAAATATTTAAATACACAGACGCTTGTATTATAAAATAAGTAAAGAGATGGGAGGCTCTTAGTGGGCCCCTTGGCCAGAGGAGTACAGTGCAGTGGTGGGCCTAGTATTTTGACCAAAAACTAAAGAAAGTATTTCAAACTATCAAAATCCATTATCCCACATTGATCCCAGATTGGGAAAATATGATGAATATATGCAACAACCTGCACTTAATGAGATAGATGAAAAGTGGAGGCTATGCTCACATGACCCTCCGTGTTGGTGCCTCAGTTTCTATGCCCGTGAACACACAAGTAAGGTAATTTTGCAAAGGACAGGTGGCACGCTGATTGGATGAGATTGACACATGGCATGAGGTCGCTAAGTCATGGAATGGAGCCTATAGTTAGCTGAAAATCTAGAGTTTCAGAGGTGGTGGTTAGCTAACCGCCAGTCACCAGGTCATTGAATGCTAGTGGTTAGTGTAAGGCCATTCTGAGATTGGGAGATTACACTAGTCGCCAGTTCTCCAAGTCCCAATAGTCAAGGCCATAACATTCTGAGATCAAGAGAATACCTAGTCACCAGTTCTCCAAGTCTTTGCTATCAATGAAAATTCATTCCGAGATTTGGAGAATGGGCTCAGTCGCCCATTCTTCAGATCTAACGTGAGGTCAAGGTAGAATTTAGAGAATTGGAGAATAGCTTATTCACGTGATCTCATAGCTTAACTGCGGTTAGTTAGATGATTCAGAGACTTGGAGATTGCATGCATTCGCCAGTTCTCCAAATGAGAGATTAATGCGAGGTCAAGTCTAAGCAACGAATGAGATAGTGGCACTTGGCACTTCTTGGTGGCTTTTGTGGCTAAAAGTGCAGATAATATAAAAATGGTTAAAATGTTAGATTTAAAAGAATTTAGAGAAATGATATAGTCCATACATTTTAAAATATTAAAAAATTTAAAAGACCAAGCCTGTTCATAGAAAAATGTCCTAGAGATTCAATTTTTGTTATAACATATAAGTGTTATATGTTTTCGGAAATGGGAAAAGATGAAGAATCCAATGGTGATTATTATTTTTACTTTCAGTGAAGTGTCAAAGAGCATTCTGGGTTTGAAATCCGAGGATTAGAATCAAGATCAATTTGTTGGAGAAATGATTGCACTCAGTGGATCAGTTTTGGGAATCAGTTGCAGAGCAAAGTGTAGGGAAATCTGGAGATATTTTCATGCCAAAGATGGACTACTATCAGTTAGTTTTCAATTGACTCTCATTTTCTATATCTTTGTTTTTCTCTCATTTTGTAAAAGATGGTGAAATTAATGCTGCAAGGCAGCTTTATGATTCTAGGGTCATGTTTTCTGAGTTTCTTTTATCATTCTAGATGTATTGAAGTAGAAAGATCTTAATAAAACATAGTGTAGTTCCTGTTCTAGATTATTGTTGTCTCTTTATATTTTGTTGATGCTCTTGTATGTTTAGTTTGTAAGGCATTCTGAATATACTAGTTACAAGGTAACTATGAAATCACCTATGAGTTTCCTTTAAGGAAGTAGTCAGTCTCATGAGTAATTTCAAAGGGATAACCATTTGTATGAGGATTTGATACAATAGTTTGGGAATGATAAGATAGGCTATAAGGCATTGTATCTAAGGTGCATATAGATTGTAAGGCATTATGTTTGTGTTCTTATTAAGTGGTTTCTGATTATACACATTTGTATGACTCCTTTTCCCATTAGATATGGTACTGGTCTTTGCTTGTCTTGTAGTTTCATCATCAAACCATTAATTCAAATCATTTTACATTTCCTATTTGAAGGCATGAATGTTTATAATTTGTATTGAATAGTACATACATTATTGGTGATTCCTTGTAGAAGTGAATCTAATAGGTTAGCATGTCTGAGCCTCCGGGTTCATAGAGAAGAAGGGTGAATATCCTTGTCACAATCCACTTATTTTCATGTCTACATAAATGGTTTTAGTGAGAGAGTGTTGTGGATGCAAATTTAATATGTATTATGTACACCTGCCTAGATCTATGGAGCTGAAAGTGTAGAAGGAGTTTCTCCTTGTCAATTAGTCTTTTTCTTGCTTGAGTCAGGAGTTTAGGAATCGCAGAGTTCAATTGAAGCATTTAAGGCTTGTAATAGGATTCAGCAAGAAAAATCACTAACATGGGGGTCAGCTTTTTAGGATTTTTATTTTCCCTACTATCCAGGATGTTTCTTTCTAAAGAGTGGAGAAGGTAAAATGGGATAGAAATGAGATCCCTATTCTTGGTATGATTGAGGAACAACACGTGGTAATAGTAAAACATAGTAAATTTTTCTTCCAAGGTAAAGTAGTTCATAACAATATGGCATACCTTGGGCCAAAACTCCATGAGGAGCTCATGATTGAATCCTCCAAACTTCTTCACAGGTTTCTCCCCTTGCTTGAAGAACTGGTTAAGGCTAGTGAGGTCCAGCGTTCTAGTGGTTTTTTTTATATTTTCTTCCTTCCATAGAAAGCCCCATCGCTTTAGCGATGACCTCCTCATTTATTTGGAAGTGGATACCCCCAATAGAAACCTTCCTATTGCTCTAGGAGGAGATGAACTACTTGTATATCTTCTTTTCATGGCCTCCCTTCATATGCTCCATGAAACCCTTGATACCACTTTCTTTATAGTAGTGGGTCACTAGGGGGTCGGAGGTGAACTCCTCATCAATTTTATCTAGCTCAATGTTCAAGGTTTTGCCTCCCATGTCGACATCTAGTACAAATGTTGTAATCTTTCTTTTTTTTTTTCCTTTTTTGTAACCTTTTTTATGTTTTATTAGGTTTCTCTTCCCTATGTTCTTTGTGGGCTTTTTGGTGTCTATTTTTCATTTGGGTCTTGGGTTGTTTCTGTCTAAGACTAATTTTTCTACTATGTTGTTAATTTTGGTTTTTTGGTCCCTATAAATCTAACTTTCCCCTTTAATCAAGACATCCATATAAAATATAGGATCTATGTGGAGAAACCCTTGTGGGAAGAAACTCCACCAAGAAGAGAAGATATTCTTGTAATAATAACAATAAATGTTATTATAATAAAATCAATCCTATTCTCCTCTTTTACTCAACCATATTATAACTTATTCACATGTGAATAACCTCCATATGCCTCACATTTATCATTTATTCTTGCAAAGAAATATACACATAATTTTTATGATCTAGTCTACACTCAATGTCCGAATGTCTAGAATGACAAGTTTTATAAAACTACAAATAAATTTTCCTAAATAATACTCTCCATTCCTCATGATCACACACCATGGAATGCCTCTACAAAAATAAAAAAATTATTTGTTTACCTTCCAATACCTCCACTCTAACAAGGAAAACTATAAGTTTTCAAGATAAACATTATATTAAATGTAATACATTACTACAAATTAAGAGACAATTATTTCATCTTCCATGTTCCCATTTGGATAAGCCCATAGGTTAGTATTTATCCATGTTTTAAGTCATTAAATATCATATTACTGACCTTCATAAGTGTTGAAAATAATATTAAATATTTTTTTCTCACAGCCCTCTTTTACTGCTACTAGTGGAACCCATCACCATGTAAAAATGTATTTGAAATAGTGGTAAGGATTAAATATTATAAATTATGTTCTCAATGCATCATAAGTTCCTTAGGACACTTTACAAGGATGTTTCCATCATGTCATAGGATTTACAAGATAGATGACACCTTATTCTTAATATTGTCCCACCTGACATCACACATTATATAAATACACTCATACAAAAACCCTCCCTTAGACATCCATGTACCATATAAACATTCACTACACTCTCATTATCTAATAAGACACTTACAAACACAACCATGACAACCACCATCAAGAAAAAAACTCCTTACATCCTCCAACATGCCAAATATGGAAGAAAGGAAACATAATAAGGTGAACCATGTCAACGACCACTAAAATTGATGCCAATTTGTACATGACAATAAGAATTAGATTTAAATGATAACAAATTATTTAAACCTTAGTCATATAATTGGAAATAGAAACCACCAAAAATTTTAATTCTTTCATACTAACCACCACAACTCTAAATATATAATCAAGTTACTATATATATATATATATAGTAACTTGTGGTGGTTTCTATTTCCAGTTATATGACTAAGGTTTAAATAATTTGTTATCATTTAAATCTAATTCTTATTGTCATGTGTGTGTGTGTGTGTGTGTGTGTGTGTGTGTGTGTGTGTGTGTATATATATATATATATATATATATATATATATATATATATATATATATATATATATATATATATATATATATATATATATATATATATATATATATATATATATATATCAAAGAAAAATATCCATACAAAAATGACCACATATAACACTGATTAATATGTTCTACAAGACCACTAAAATAGACTCATAGATGTGCAAAATATAAACCTAAGTCAACCAACTAGAATATTCATAACCTATATAACTCATACCTTAAAATATAATACAACCCAAAAATTCATCATCACTTCAGTAATTATAAAACCAAGATATCACAATCAATATTTAGACACATATCCAAGAACTCCCACAGCATAAGAAATGCCAAATATGAAAATATTTCGTAGAAAAATTAATGTCTATCTATAGTACTTCACATAAACGATATTGCTAAGGCTTCTATACATACTGTCACAAAAAACATAGATGATTTGAAAATGCTACAACCAAAAATGCTACAATAGCTCTCTTGCCATTATTCTCCATAGCTCTCCAAAGTTATGCATACTTAACTATGTGCATACAAACATAAAAGTAAAAGAAAAATCCCAAATAGAGAATTGTAAAATCAAACCATATCATTATTCCACACTAACATGTACCAAATTGTGTTCAGCAGCACATGGAAAACTTTAACTCTTCTTTGGGTGGGAAATATAGAAATCTAGTGGTTAGGCTTCTTGCTTGGGTGGTTCGCAAAGGATTGCAGGAGGCATTGGTAGCAGATCAAAATGAATTTCTAGGGGGAATGTCAATTGTGGGCCTGGTGCTACTGGAAACAAGGACAACTCATCAGGACTAGACGCCTCTGATGGAAAATATTTGGATGGAGACTCGTAGGATAGAGTTTTTCCTATGGATCTCATGGATCCTCCAGGGGGACTCACATGGTTTTAAAAAATGAACTCAAGGTATAATCGATACCATCAAGTGAAATGGTCTTCCCCTTTCAGTCTTAAACCTAGTGGTAAATCCTCATTTCTTCCTATTACCTATTTAATATAATGATAGAAAGGTGAGTTTTAAATTTGTGTCCTTGAGTCTCTAGTTGACCATTACGTTTCTACTTTGGATCCTATCTTGGATGGAAAATTTTTGGGTCATTGACCCAACATTGAGGTTTTTAGATTAATGGTTAAAGGCAAATGAAAGTTAAAGGGTCAAGTTGACATTGTTGCCCTTCCTAGGTTTTTTTTAAATCTTTTTCCTCTTCTAATAAGGAGGATCTAGATTTTTTTTATGTGGAGGCCCCTAGACATTTAGAAGAAACTTTCTAGAATTCAAAAAATGGGCACCTAAGCTAGAAATTTATGATAGTTTCTTCCTCTATAATTCTAGAATAAAGATGTGTTGAAAGGTTTAGCTTCTTCATTTAGAGATCTTCTTTCCATAGAGCCAATGACTACCTCTAAGTCGAGGTTGATTTATGCGCATATTTGTCTCAATATCCACCAACTGATAGACCTACCAAAAAAAATTGATATTCTTTCAAAACTTGGAAAATGGTCCTAGGAAGTGGAATTTGAAAACCTTCCCTTCGTGTGTTTTTATCGCAAAAAACTAGGAGACTAGTCAAAGAAATGTCCAAACAAGGTTAAACTAGACACTAAAAAGAAAGAAGAAGCTACAAGGAAGTCAAAAGAGAAGACAGTTTGGAAATAGAAAAACCAAAAGTAGGTCTTTCTGAAGGGAAATGAGAATAATAAAGTGGCAACCCATGATGAAGGTCTTCCTTTAGACTTGATTCATGTTCCTTCAACACAGGTAGCTAATAGGAATATTATTTTTGATTGGTTTATGAAAGGAAACTCTAACCTCAGCAAGAACTCCAATAGAAACAAAATTGCAGAAAAGGACAAGAACCCATTCTTTGTTTTAATCTAGGTTGGTGAGGATGTTGGTATTGCGATTCTGGAATCTCCGACCGACAATCATGAATCTTTGAAAAAGAAAGTGGGAAATCTCAAGATGAAAGAGTATGATGACCAAGAAGAGGGAGAAATCAAAGACAATAAAGAGTCTAAAACTCAAGAAGAAGGGGAACATAAGGAAACCAATAAAATTTCAAGAAGTCGTACTAAATAGATTTCAAGAGTGAATTATTCCTTTGAAACAGGGAGAGCTAAATTGATCCAGTCCTTTAATGATTCTCAAAATTATATTGTATTGGGTAGAGGGGAGCCTAGTTTATCTATAGAGATGGATGACATAGATATGGTCCAATCGTCTCTTCTTGAAGATAATTTTTCATCCAACAATCAAGGGAAAAATAAGAAAGACTTCTCTCTTTCTTCTGAGAGACCTGATATTACAACACAAAAGAATGGTTTTCGAAAGAAGGCTAAGAAGATCCCTCCCATCCTCTTCCTCTAGGATGTCAACTAGAGGTAGGAGTAAGGAAGATGTGGGATCACAAATAAATTCTCAAGGAAGGAGATCTACTAAGAAAATAAAAGGGAACTTGAAATCTAGAAAAATATAGTGGATGGGAAGGAAGCTACCATCGAGGATTTTACACTCAAAAAATGAAGATTATCTCTCAGAATATTCAGGGGGTTGAATAGAACCCATAAGAAAGATATATTGAGAAATTTGGTTAGGGACCATAAATTAGATATTGTGATGGTCCAAGAAATAAAAATGAAAAGAGAGGGAGTGGAAAAGTTGATTTTAAAAAAAAACTATGGCATAGTGGGGAGTAGCTCTAAAGGAGACTCTAGTGTGACTATTTTGTTTTGGAATTAGATGAAAATCTATGGAATCCCTCTAATCACTAATAATAATAGGGTGAACCCACAATAGTGGGTTATACTTTTTTTCCTGAACAGACACTTAACTCTACATTTTGAAAAAAAACTTTCAGATTCTGATGCATATTGTCATTAAACCATTTGAAATTGGAAGATGAAGTAAATTATATTCTTTACGATTTTTTGTCTAGATTATAAATATATTTTTTTTATTTTTATTTTTGAATTGATTTGAATGGTTTTTTCTTTCTCCCACAAAAACTAGTATGTTGTTGAAAACATCATTTTTGAAGAGTTATATTATTTTCATAGAGAATAGGTTTTCTCTAAATGGATATCAATGTGATTATTTCAAATTTAGTTTTTAACATCCATACTGAGGGCATGCAATTGGTTTGATGACATTATCATGAATATTGCATATTTTATTAACGTTTGAAGTTTATAAAACCATAATTTTGACTTACCTTGACTACATAGCTTATAACATGTCGTGTATTTGTCCAATTTCATTTTTATTTTTTTTGATAAAAAGAGAGCTTCAATACCTAGCGCATAGATATTTTTTAGAATTTTTTTCTCTCATTTACTATTTTTCCATAAGTGTCAAACATAGAGGTAGACATAAGGAGAAATATCTATGTTTGGTAAAACTAAAAATACAAAGTCATAATAAACTTAATATATATTAACATTATAATCATTGGAAAGATTTTTCTTAGTAGTGACTTACTACATAGATAGGTTTGTCAAATGGATTCATTTTATCTCCCAAAAGATAAATTCAAAGTGATTTTATGTTACTATTTTAATAGGTGTGAAGGAGACTCCATTGTAGGTATGAATGGGGAGTATAGATGTTATATCAATGTTTTTTTATCTAAGAGGATTTGAGCTAGCTATTTGTAATTAATTCCTTCAAATGGAACCTCTCAAGGATTAAATCATCATATTTTATTAAAAATGTATTATTTCAACAAAAATCAGCATGTCTAAAAAAGTGTAACCCACTATTGTGGGGTCACCCAATATGGTTGCAGTTAAGGTTCAACATATTAGGGATAACTTTACCTGGGTCTTGTCTAACATTTATGCTCCAAATAATAATAATCAACAAAAGAAGTTATGGAATAATTTGGCAGTAGCCAGGGATGCTTTTAAGGACTTTTGTTGGTTGATCATGGGAGACCTCAACACCCCCTTGAATGATGGGGGAAAATATGGACGAAGCTAGAACCAACAAGATGGAAGGTTTGACTTTATGGTCTTTAACACTCATCAAGCCTTAATAGATGTGGAGCTTAGTGGCCTTAAGTTTAGCTAGTCTAATAGGAGAGAGGGAGATGATTTGATCCAAGTCAAGTTGGACTAGGCTCTTATATTGGACAATTGGATGCAAAGGTACTTTTGCACTTTGTCCTCTTTTTCTTAGATTGGATCAGTTCATTTTTCTATTGTCTTTAATGTTGAGGTTATCTCTGGGAAGAAGTATTTTTTCTTCAAATTTGAGAAAATCTGGATGCATCACCCTAATTCTTAAGATCTCTTTCAATCTTGGTGGAATATAAAGGTGGATCGAATTTCTATGTTCAAATGGGTTAAAAAATAAAGAAATATCAAAGACTATGCCAAGAAGTGGAATAAGGATTCCTTTGGAGATATTTTTAGCTCTAAAGCTAGTGTTTAGTTGGAACTAAAGGAGATTCAAGATAAAATTCAAATAAAAGGTTATTCTATATTTTTGCTAGAAAAGGAGAATGAGAATCTTGTCAAATATCATGAGATTATAACAAACGAAGAAATATACTGGAGACAAAGATCCAGATCCATCTAGCTAAAGGAAGGTGATAAGAACACTAAGTTCTTCCACCTCACTACTATTAAATAAATAATAACTAACTGGATCTCTTCTCCTATAACTACCAAAGGTAAATTTTGTAAGGCTGAAGAAATTTATACAAAAATGATGAATTGTTTTTTTTCTCTCCTCATTGTTGACCATCAAATTAGCTTTATTGACCAAGAGAGGTTGGTTTCTTCTATTCCTAAATTGGTGTTGGAAGATCAGAATAGTTTCCTAGAAGTGATTCCTTCTTCATCTAAAACTCAGAGCATTGTAATGTCTTTTGAAGGAGACAAAGCGTCGGGCCAGATGGTTTTCCTATGTTTATATTCCATAAATTCTGGCATATCATATGAAGTGATGTTTCTAATATTGTTAAGGAATTTTTTGGTACTAGGAATCTTTTGATAGAAACTAATGCTTCTTTTCTTATTTTTCCTATATGTCTTTGCAACTCTCTTTACAAAATTGCTTCAGAGGAAATCTACTTCCGTATTCTAAAGTTTCTATTTGGGCTGATATCTATCTAGAAAAATGGCTTTGTTCCTAGAAAGAAAATTTTGGACTCTATCATTGTTGCACATTAAAATCTCCAATCCTTGATTGTGTCCAAGAAATAGGGTTTCCTTATGAAAGAGAACCTATCTAAAGTCTATGACATGGTGGATTTGGAGTTCTTAAAGAAGGTCTTGGGGCCTTCATTTTTGGGATTCAGGAGATCCATCGCATTTACCATCTTATCTCTATCCCCACCATTGTTGTCAAGTAGTTAATGGTTCTTCTTCAAAAAAATTCAAACCTTCTCATGGCTTGTGACAGGAAGACCTTATATCCCCAATTCATTTTTCTATAATGGCACAATGTATAGGTAGACATTTTTATGCTCTTGGTCTAGAAGAACTCATTCATGAGCTAAGGCCTTCCTCACATCCTCAGTCTTGCACCCATGAGAAATTTGTGGATGCTACTATTTTGATAGGGGAAGCTACAATTAGGGAGGAAAGAAGCATCAAATCTACTTTGAACACTTATATGAAAGATTTTGGCTAGCTTATCAATTAGGATCAAAGCTTGATATGTTTTTATAATAATCTAGAGAAAAGACAACAAAATATGTCTATAATTTTGGGGGTGTTTTATAGGTCTTCTTCTTGGATCCTATTTGGGCCTTCCTTTGTGCCTCAAGTCCCCATAATATTTTTGGAATGGTCTCGTAGATAAATTTAATAGGAAGTTGATAGGCTAGAAGGGTAACATGCTAAGCCAGGTTGCCAAAGTCACTCTCCTTAAATGATAAATTTAGAACCTCCCTAATTATTCTCTTAGCATCCTCAAAATCCCTACCAAGTATGTGGATATGCTGAAAGAATACAAAAGAAATTCATCTATTTTGGCATAAAGGAAAGACAGAGAATGCCACTGATTTCTTGGGATCAACTTTGTAAGAATCTTTCTAGAGGTGGTCATTGCATTAGGCCAATCAAATATTTTAACAAGGATCTTATGTCCAAAAAAATTTGGAGAATGTACAAGGATGAAAAGGAATAAAATATTATTTAGAAGAGGAAATATCTCTTTAACTCTACCTCTCTAGATAATTTCCTTTCATCTGCTAACTTTGAAAATGGCTCTTTGATATGGGTTTCAGTACAGGACTCTAAACACTTTGTTGACATAAGGTTTATATGGAAGTTGGGTGATGGGAAGATAATTAAATTCTGGGAATATTGTTGTTTCAAAGATTTTCCTCTCATGAATCTCCTGTATGATCAGGTCATCATTGACTCTTGTAAAAGGATCTTTGGAAACAAGGTTATTGATTACTGGATCAATCATAATTGGGGTGATCTCTGTTCCATCCATCCAAGTCTAACTGACATTCAAACTTTACTTAATGTGAGTGTTATCTATGTTGATCAACTTGAATCCCTCATCTGGGCTCCTAATTCTAATGGATGCTACTCTATTTCTTATGTATTAATGCAGCTCCATCCCCATGAAGGACCCAATCCTTTATGGGCTTCTTGCTGGGTCAAAGGTATTACCCTGAAGATTGTTATTTTTTTCTAGATTATAATTCAAAATAAAATGCTAACAATTGATAATTTTCACAAGATAATATTGAATCTTGTTAATAGATACTCTCTCTATAAAAAAGAATCAAAATCTGTTCTCCATATGTTCTTCCAATGCTCTTTTTCTTGTGAGGTTTGGGAAGCTTTTTTGTCCCACTGGAACTTATCCAGGGTCTTCCCTAGAAGCATTAAAGATTTAATTTCTCAATGGTACTTTCATGATTCTAACACCAATGATAAGGTGGTGTGGAAGCTGGGTGCCCCTCATATTTTTTAGAATACCTAGAAGGAATGCAACCATATAATCTTTAGGGATCGAGAAGTGATTGTGTGGGTGGTTGTGAAGAAGAAAATAAAGGATATTAAGAACTCTATATTCATTATAAATAAAGGAAGATTGGGAGATGAGAGGTAAAATAATAATGGCTTCCTCCTCTATAACGTCAATTCCAAAAGTAAAAAGCTCAATAAAAGGGAGAATGTGGTTCGTCTTCCCCTCTAGAGGGATAGCTGAAATAAAATTTTGATGGGGCTACCAAAGGCAATGTTGGTCAAGCTGGATGTGGAGGAATTATATGGGATATTTATGGGAATTGTATTAGTGGTGTGGCTACCCATATGGGTATCCAATCTAGTCATGTAGCTAAAGCTAATGGGGCCTTACAGATGATAAAATTTTCTAAAGATATTTAATATAGAAAAATTTGGTTAGAAGGCGACTCTAACAATATTGTTAGATATCTATGTAGAAACTCCCCACCTTCATGGATAGTTGAGAACGTTATAAAATAAGCCAATCCCTTAATTAATTTTTTTTTAAAATATTATCATTACACATGCATACTATGAAGCTAATAAGGCATAGAGTGTATTGCCAACCTAGTTGTGATTACTAATCACATTATGTCTTGGCATGAGGAAAAAAAGTTTGATCTTGAACTAAGGTAAACCATTCAGGGTGATTTGACTCATAGTATCATAGGAAACATAAATCTCATTAATGGTAGCGACAGGTTATTGGCTTGGCTCTCAGACCATCATTAACATGATAATGGTTAAGTACACCTCGCCTACCAATTACAATTCACACACTTTGTGGGTGATTTATGGCTTTAATTTATTTGATTGATATATGAAGGGAAACTTTAATCAGATTATTTGGACCAATATTTTGTTCGGTGAATATTTTAATGCTGAAATGGGTGGTGCACTGAAGCATTAGGAGCTGAGATCTTTTAAAGAGTGGAAGGATATCTAGGTTGTTTGGGAGGAGCTGTAAAATGGGGGTGTTACTTTTTATCTAGAGTGGCTTCATGGATAGAATGGGGAATCCACGATTGAGTTTATTAAGGGATGGAAAGGATAAGATATGACCATGTATGACATCTCCTTTGAGCCAATGGTTGGATTCATCTTAGATGTTGCCAGCCTACATTGTGATGGGAAAATTTTCTATAAAGAAAGAAAATTCATAGATGAGGCAATTATTAAATTTCCAAAAAATGAAGAGGAGAGGGAGACCCTCATGAAAATAGGTTACTACTACACCAACGAGAAGATAAAACCTATATGGTGGAATTTTTTTTCTTTCATTAGAGAATACTTCACCTTGGATGGTAGGTATTCTATAGTCCACAAATATAATTTTGTCCTTCTGAACCATTTTCGTTATAGAGATAGGATGTCTTTTGTTAGATTTGACAAACGCAAATCATCCCAAGAACACCTGCATGCAAGACTGTCACAAAGAAGAAGCAAAAAGACAGAAAGCTATGGCGGCCAAAAGGCCAGAGACTGCAAAACCATGTTGCAAGAAAATAATCTTCTATTAACAATGATGAAAATAATACAATCTCCTTATTGAAATGAAAGAAGTGAATCCTTATAAAAGGAAACACGAAACCCTAAAGGCTAAAACCCTAAAGAATTATAAAGCGCCTAAGTGAAACTTAAGCCTAGAGTATGATAAACTAATAATTAAATGATTTAATTATTAGCTAACATAAGACTACTCTAACACCCCCCCTTAAGTGTAACTTAGGGAGAAGCAAAAAAAGCTAAACTACTGCAGAAAGCAGGAAAGATGGGTCCCGGCAACTAGGCCTGATCAGGTACCCAAAACATAAAGCAAAAGATGTCCCAGAGAAAGGAACAAGAAGAGAGCAAGAAGCTCCTCTGAAGCATGTCTGAAAACTCTGTCAGAAGATACTGCTGGAACCCCCACTGAAGTGCATGACCAGGTAGAGAAGACAAGTGTCTGAAGAGCTGATCAATCGAACCAGGAAGCAATAGAACCAACAGGTGAACCCCCCCATAATGCTGAACTGGGAGAGGTGACAGGAACACTGAAATGCGATGCCAAAAATAGCTGCAGAAGAAGAATCAGGAACACCAACAATGCAACAGAAGCACACACACAGGATAAAGGGCGGTGTCATAGACACAGTCTACATGGGCTAATGTCATGGAAGGTACGCTCACTTGACAAGAGTGGATGCGCCTATAGTGGCAAATGCATCAGAATCCCCCCATGACACTTTATAACTGAGTGCGAATACTAAAACTGAACCAGGTGAAAAAGATCCCAGAAATGCAGAAGAGGGCACTTTATCTTAGTGCGTTTACAGAACAAAGATACATCAGAAAGAGCATGCAAGCTCAGAAGTCAGAAAGAAGAGTGAGCTATGAACTCAGAAGAAGAGATCCCCGGACCTGTAGAACCAAGCACACCACCAGAGGGCATAAACTGCATAACTCGGAGGAGTGAAAACCTGGAGCAGAATCTGGAAAAATAACCTCTGCCACTGAATAGCACACTGAACCAGCTTTCCGACGATATAAGGTGAGCCCAAAAAAGAGTCCGGATGAGCGAGATATGGCTCCCGGAAGGCAAAAAGTAAACATCACCTTTGACAGAAAAAAACACTGTCAAAACAGCAGATCCAAAAACTCTAACCTCCATAATCAGAAAGAGCTCGGAAAGAGCTTTCCGGTGATATAAAGAAGTCGAAAAAAGACCTCCGTATGCTCAAGATATTGCAAAAAAGGCCTAGGTACCCTTAAAAAGCACCAAAAAAGAGTTTTAAGCCCCTGGGGCTAGAAAAAAATAGAGCCCCTGGGCGCATGGCGCACGCAGGGGGCTGGAGCCAAAGCTCCCGGTCACCCATGTGACCACCGCTAGGGCCCGCAGGGCTTAAAACCCCGCCGGGCGGCCGGCGGAGTGGTGGGCGGAGCGGGGCCGGCGGAGGAGGCCAGCAGGGCGGCGGAGGAGCCGACGGCGGCTCTGCAGCGGAGCGGGGGCCGCGGATGGATACAGAGCCCGGGGGCGGAGCGGCCGGCATTGGCGGAGCGGTGGAGGCCGCGGCTGGGCGCGGGGTGGCCGCTCAGCGGTGCACTAGTGGCCGCTGGGCGGCGCCTTTTAAAAAATAAAGGCTGCGTTATTTTTGTTAGAGTTTTATTTCCTTTTACTCTAGTTGCTTAAGCGTCTCTTAGGTGCATTATTAATTAACTCTTAATTAATAATGTGCAACCTAGTTTTTCCCCTTTAGGGTTTCATTCACCTTTTTAAGGTTGAACTTTGTAATTGTTTTTTGAATTCAGTTGATAATTTTGCTCTCACATTTTGAGTGAACATCTGAGTTCTGCTTTTTCATCTTTGTGCTTCTACTTTGTATCAGGTTCTTGCATGCAGGTGTATTCGGGGTCTGTGGATTTGCATGTTTGTCAAATCCTACATGGTATCAGAGCCATTCTGCTGCAGCTTGTTCAAAGTTTTCTGAAGCTGTGGATCAAGCCTTTTTTTCTGGCATTTTCTGCTGTTTTTTATATTAGATCTGGGGGGTTGCAATTTTTCGGGGCACTTTAGACAAAAACTGACCTCACGGTTGCGTCCAGAAGGCCCGAGATACCCAAAATCCATATAAAATTTGTCCTTTTTGGACACCGGAGCTTCTGGGAAAATTTTTTTCCCTTCTAGACCGTACGGCACGATTTTCGAGAAAAAAATTAATAAAAAAAAAGGTTTTTCTCTTGTTTTTGTGGCGCACCGCCAGCGCTCCGCCAGCGCGCCACCACCGCCCGGCCAGCGCACCGCCCGCCGGCCGCCTCCACTACCGCGCCACCAGCCGCCCAGCCGGCCGCCACCGCCGCTCCGCTCCGCGCAACCGGCACACCACCGGCGCCCAGCCGGCCGCCCCCGCGCCACCGGCCAGCCACCGGCGCCCAGCCGGCCGCCTCCGCGCCACCGGCGCCCTGCCGACCGCCACCGCGCCACCAGCGATCGGCCGCCCCACCGCCGCCCAGCCCGGCCGCCGCCCATCCTCCGCCCGGCCCCTGCAGCAGGTGACGTCACCTGCTGACGTCACTTGCCGGCGAGTTTTCGGCGCCGGAAAAAAATTTTCCGGCGTTTTTTAAAAAATTTTCCGACGGTACGGTTCTGACGTCATGCTGACGTCAGGGACGGCTCAGTGACGGTCATACGGCCGTCAAATTTTTTGCCGTCCCTGGTTTTTTCCAGAGAGCTTGCATTTGGGGGTACTTGGGCGTTTTTGCTCCTACAGGGTTCATACGGACTCGAAAATCGACATATGATATATCACCGAAAAGGTCTTTCCGAGACGGACGCAATCATGCTGGTTTGGTTTTCTGATTCAGCCATTTGAGCTCTCTTTTTTAGCGTCAAAGTCAAGGCTTCTCCTTTCCTCCTTCTCTGCTTCTGGAGTCCAGGTTTTCTCCTCATTTTTTTTGTGCTTTCAGTTATTTGCTGTACGGGGGTTTGATTTATACATTGTGGGGGGGTGTTTTTTCCTTTCTGTAATTTACTTCAGAAAAGACCCTTCTACTTCTGTCTTCTTCTTCTCTCAATGTCGGATCCCTCTGTGGCCCGGCTGACACCGCATAATTATCATACCTGAAAAGCACACATGACCAGACTTCTTATGTCACGTGGCTTATGGTCATGTCTGGATGAGAACCAACCTGTCCTGCAATGTCCCTTTGAGATTCTTCAGCACAGGAATAAGATGGATGAAGCCATGGGCTTGATTGCACTGAACATCTCCGATAGTCTCCTCTTTCACTTGGAAGGTTTGACCACTCCTAGGGCCATTTGGGGCAAGTTTTCAGATTTGTTTGGCACAGTTAATGAGTTCAGGGCACTTCAGCTTGATGCAGAGTTGACTACTTTGACTCCTACCAGCTTTCCCACCATTGAGGACTTCTTGATGAAGTTCAAGTCTCTGCGTTCAGTTTTGCAGGGATGTGGGAAAACAAAGACAGATGATGAGTGTATCTATTTGATACTCTCAAAGTTGCGAGGACAGTACCAGATCTTTTCTTCCACTTTCTACTCCACCATGGATGCTTTGGGTACCAGACATGTTATGCCCTCTTTTGAGACTTTCTGTGATAGGTTGACTCGTGAGCAGTCCAAGATCACTCAGATGGATTCACTTGCAGGTTCACAGTCACAGGCATTGCTTGCCAAGTCATCTCAGGACACACAGAAGCCGAAGCCGAAGCAGACATCTGACTCCTCCTCTCAGCACTCTACTGACACACCATCTTCTTCTAAGAAGGAGAATCAGAAGACTCAGATTCCCACATGTTCCTATTGTCAGAAGAGGAACCATGATGAGTCACAGTGTTTTCAAAAGAGATGTGATGGTTATGAGAAACAGATTGCAGATTTGCAAGCTCTCCTTCAGAAGAGCACTATTTTCTCTCCATCCTCTTCCACCTCACAGGGGTCTGCTTTTCAGTCTTCTGCATCTTCTTCGACATCTGGACAGGTTTTTGGACAGGGTCATGCATTACGGGCATCTGTTGCATCCCCTTTACAGGTCCCTTGGATACTGGATTCCGGTGCTTCTCACCATATGGCATCTTCTCAGGAGTTGTTTTCTTCTTTTGAGACTTCTCCTATTCCTCATATTCTCATGGGGAATAACACTATACAGACAGTCTGTGGGACAGGTTCAGTCAGCATTCAGGATGGCACATTCCATGATGTATTGTATGTTCCATCTCTCTCTGCAAACCTTCTCTCCATTTATCAGATTACTCGCAGTGGGTCAGGGAAGACAGTTGAGTTCACGGCCGATTCAGCCTTCATCAAGGATAGTGTGACAGGAGGCATTATTGCTACAGGGACAATTGATCATTCCTCCCGTCTCTACATCTTTTCTCATTTTGGTCCACCATCTCCATTGTCGGAGCTCAGCTCTCCTCTTTCACGAGAGCATCATGTGGTGCAGTCAGGTAGCTTGAACCTCTGTGTTGTTCCTGAGACCCGTGTTGTGACTGCTACACCACATCCTGAGGAGTACTTTTCTCTTCAGCCGGATTCTTCTTCAGCACTGCTTGATCCTCCAGCTCCATTCATCGAGCCACCAAGTGCAGTTGTTGAGGATTCTTCAGAGGACACTCATCTCCTCTCTCATGACAGTGTCAGCACACCTGTCATACCACTTGCATTGGGGATTCCCTTTCAGGATCCTCGTGTCTTCACATTTGAGCATCAGCTCGGCCTTCCAATGCCACCTCATCCTTTGAGGTCACCTCTTCAGCACCCACTGACCTTCACTCCTCTGCATTGGAGTCACAGTGGTTTGCTCATTGCTCCAGGGGTTCTTTCATTCTGGGGGGCTTTGGAGCATCGACCCTCTTTCTCGGGGGGGGTTAGCAGCACGCATTGTACTGCTGGCTTTGAGAGAGTCTCTTGAAGTCATGCCTTTTGTCTTTGATTTCTTTTATATCTCTTTTTGGAGAGGGGTTTTTCCCACTGGGTTTTCTCCTTTGTCTCCGGTTTACAGAGATTTCCTTGTACTGGGTACCTGATCAGGCCTTGTTGCTGGGACCCATTTCTTGCTTTCTTAGTCTTGCTAGGTCTGCTTTCTCCCTGCGTTCAGCTTAAGGGGGGGTGTTAGAGTTTTATTTCCTTTTACTCTAGTTGCTTAAGCGTCTCTTAGGTGCATTATTAATTAACTCTTAATTAATAATGTGCAACCTAGTTTTTCCCCTTTAGGGTTTCATTCACCTTTTTAAGGTTGAACTTTGTAATTGTTTTTTTAATTCAGTTGATAATTTTGCTCTCACATTTTGAGTGAACATCTGAGTTCTTCTTTTTCATCTTTGTCCTTCTACTTTGTATCAGGTTCTTGCATGCAGGTGTATTCGGGGTCTGTGGATTTGCATGTTTGTCAAATCCTACATCTTTCCCCCTTTTATCTTTAAATCTCTGAATATTAGTATGATTGAGCACAACAAGAAATCTAGTAAGCCCAATTTTCATGAAGGGCTTATCTTGTTGTTTGTCGAATACTATAAATCTCATATCCTCAAACTTACTATTAAGAATAAGAGAAAACGGGAAAGTGAAACCTCTAGTGGGAAGAAATGGAAATATCCTAGGTGATCAAAAGGTAAAAAATGGAAGATCATCATGGATGAAAATGATAATGGCATGGAGACCAAGGATGACTCTGTCAAGAGTTCGAAGGAACTAAATGAAGATGAAGAGAATATGAATTTGTGGCCAGAAGATGCCAAGAGAATGGAGATTGAAGAATCTAATGCTAATTCCACCTCTAAAAAGGGTGAAAATGGTGTTAGCAAGCCTCCCCCCCTGGTGAATGCAGATGATAGCATCTCCTCCAAATAGAAGAATATAGGAAAGGGAACTGAAGGAAAAATGAAAAAGCTCCGCTTCTCTAGCCCTAGTATGAACCAGAACATGAATCTTGTTGATTATCCTTCTTATGATTCCATGATTGGTGTTTCTAATCCTTTTAAGATTCCATTGGATAATATTATGGCTAACCCCAAGGATTCTAGTGAGAAGGGTGATATGCAACATACTAATCCATGCCTGTCCAGTCTAGAGTTCCTTAACAAGGCCAAAGCTCAAGATGATATCTCTCTTTCTCTGGACCAATGGATTTCTAATGAAGTCCATGGGTTTAACTATAAGATTGGCAAGTTGGAAGCCCATCTAGAAGAGGAAATCAAAGCTAGAAATATTCTGGAAGAAAAATGTGGCAAAATCCTAGAGTATATGAACCTTTATGAAGATAGGTTAAAGAAAATCCTGCATGATAGTGATGGAAAAATATCTTCCTCCATTGAGAAGATCAAGTACTTCATGGGGAAAATGGAAATGAGTGGTATTTTATTGGATGTTGACCTTGGAAGTCAGGGGATGGTTTCTATGGAGGCTACTACAGATGGGCGAGGGAAAAGAACTAGGGAAAGACTGAACAAAAAATCTGCAACCTCTTCTAATGTCATCAAGTATCTTCATAATAGCATGGAAGAGGTTACCATTGTTGGGAATGAGACTGCTAAAGCTTTCAAGGATCTTTTTTAATTGTTTCCCTTTGTCCTATGTTTCCTATCTGGTGTTTTTGTTCTTTCTATTTTACTAGTTTTTTGTCTGGTTTGATGGTTGTGTTTTCCAACCAATAATGTCTCTTACTTTGGGTTTGTTTTGCTAAAATGTAATTTCTTACTGTAAGGGGTTTTGGGTCCCTGTTAAAACCTATTTTTACCTTAATCCAAAACATGTACCAAATTGTGTAATGTAATATCTACTTCATCACTTCCACATTGAAAGGAAATCAACATACAATATTCATATCAATTAAAATATGAGACCAATATATGTAAACCTCTCATACCAAAGGTAGATAAAATAAACCATATGTTCTCAAAACAAAGAGAATAATGTCCAAAGCCACAAACCATTTCATATAGCTCTCTAAATAACTCCTCATAACTATATCCATAGATTAATACCAACAACAAGGAGAACAATGAAAATCCATGAAACCATCCATCTCCTTTTCAATGATTTCTCAAGATTTTTATATTCAATACTGACTCATGAGAAAATAATATACAAAATAGAGATTGGATCTAATTACTAGATAGGAAATACCTCTAAGATCATTCATTTCCCTAGTAGAGAAAGAGTGGGAAACAAGATTGTTATGAGCTTACAATAATAAGATTTATAAAAGATTATAATAAATGGAAATCTCCGTTTTAGGTCTATAATGGATTCACATCAATAACCAAGTGTGGGCTACTTGGTCTTTCTATTTAAATCCTCATCAAAGATTATCCATCCTAATCCAAAATCCCCAAAAATATGAGATATTGTAGCCTCACCTAAGTGTCTCTAATCTGCATGACCATACATTAATCAATCGATGCTAACATCAAATGTAATCTTACAAAATTATGGTGATATAATTAAATCATATTAAATATTGTACAAATACATCCTAAGTTCCATAGATCTACATAGATATGTGCTATGTAGAGCTAAATGTTACAAGTTGTATGTATTCCTCTTTTTTTAGTTTCTTTGTGTGGAAATCTTGTCGAAATATTTTAAAAGGAATAAAAGTTTTCTACAATGCTTTTGGGAATGTAATGAATATTATCTAAGTTAATTCTATTTTGTAGACTTGTAAGATTAGAAACCATTGATATTATCAATGTGATATGCATTGTAAATTTGAAGCTCATTTTTGTGGATCTTCATGTAGTTGGTTAAGGTGTAGTAAGATTGAGTTGTTGTTCGATAATGCTTATGTATCCTCTTGTTTAGCGGTTTTGATCCTTTACCTTCTAATCATGTCTAGTGAGATGATTTTCTTGTTGTATTAAAATTTACATCCTAATCAAATGTAGTTGCATTCACTATTTGGACTACAAAATAGAGTACCTATGCTGGGTTAACAGTATTATCCGATGGTTACAAAAAATTACTACAAGATAAGCTACTAACCTCTTTGTGAGATGTGGATTTGATTTGTTAAATATTGTTTAATCTCATGGAAATCCTTTCCTTCCTTTTCTTTCTTTGATCCCAGTCCTCTCTTGTTTTCATATTTTGGGTTTTGTAACTATGTGGTATTTCCATTGTTCAAATGATATAAATAATATGAATTTTTTTATGTTTAAATTGATTTCAAATTTGTAGAGCTGGTCTTGCAACTTTTACATGTTCACTAGAATTTTTGGTATATATATTTGTGGTTAAAAATAATTGTGAGAATTTATTATTACAAACCATTTTCCAAATATATCTTAAGTTCCTTAAGACATTTTCCAAGGATGTTGGAACCTTGTCATAGGATTTACATGGCAGATGCCACCTTAATCCTAATAGTGTCTTCAAAATACTACATGATCTATCTAAGAATAATATTATTCAAAGACCAGATTAGAAAATACAAGATTTAAATAGAAGGAAAACATATCATCCAAAAATCTAATGAATAAACCTTAAATTGCAAAAAATCAATAACAAAAGATACCTTACAAAGTTAAAATAAAAAGAAAACCCCAAGTCTGAATCTCAAATTTTTCAAATGATGAAATTACCACAAAATGGGAACTAGAGCCTCCCAAATGTAGCAATACCTGATAAAAAATTGTATCACATGTAAGAATTGTATCAAGCCCATAATCCATTTTTGTTTTATAGGGATAGACAATGATACTAGAGAGAAATTTTATATGGGATTGTAATGTAGAATTCAATATTGATTAACATGAGAGGGATAAATTTATCTAAATGTCCTTCGAAAGAGATAATGTGAAACTTGGATGTAATAGGGGAGCGAGAATCCCTTCAGAGCGTCTTCTTTTAGATAAAGGACTAAAAATCCTTCATCAAATTAGGCTTTGATGGAGTGGTACCAACCAATGCTCTCTAAAATATTTCTAATTCTCTCATCATAATTTCATGATATTTAGTCCTTATTCACTAAAGCCCAACTATTTTGCTAGTCATCTTGTTCATCACCATCTAGAATATCATCATCTTTTCTATTACTAAAACCATATTATCTATTTTCTTTTTCCTCATTCAAATTCTTCCAAATTACAATATGATATTTTTAATGATGGTTGTTTACAAATTATGAAGTTATTATTAATGTTTGACACTTATAATCCCAATTTGGGAACAAAATGAAACTAAATAAGGTACAATTTTTGTATTTGAAAACTAATAATATAACTTATATATAGTGAAAAATAATTCATATACAATGTATAATTGATAAATTCTTACCATATTCAAGAGTTGTATATATTTGATATGTTATTGAATCTTTGATATATAGCTAAAGTTTCTCTTTAAAACAATAGCATGCACCTATAATTTGATTATTCTTGCTTCTAGTATGATGAAGAAAAAGGATTGATTTGTTGATTTTTTGATGAGGTTTTCAACAATGGGAATTGAATCTTGAATAGATAGATGAGATGAAATGTTAATTTTTCATAAATACCTTGTAAAATTTTAATTGATAATAAATATAATATACCATCCATAACAAATATAGGGGGACCCAAGATCACCTCTCATAAGTCAAACAAGCAATTTTTAGAGGTCAAAATATGCATAAGTAGAGAAAAAATTTAGATACACGAGTATAGCCCTGAGAATTAAGAAATTAGAAATAAATCCTTAACTAGCAAGAGAAACACAAATAGGTGAAAATGGAGGATCTTTTTCATCTACCTTACCCCATACATAAGCGGGGTTAGGGGTGAGGTCATGGATAGACCAACCCTCGTTAGTAGTGTTCTCCTCTTTGTCTTAAATTCTCTTCTCATGTTGATGAAATTGCTAGTGCCAACCTAAGGTGTCATTTAGAAGAATTATGCCACCTGCCACCCTTGTTTAAGGTCGATGACCAATTTCTAGCACCATTAGATGGCCACACATCTCGTGAGCCTTACTAGGAGACAAAGCGTCCACATGGTGGAGAGGTAGAGTATTGCATGAAAAAGCCACTCGTCACTCCCACACGTCTTTTGGTTAATGCCTCTTTTATATTTAATTATTTTTGAGTAATTAGTTGTGCATTGATTAATAATTAAATAGAATAATCATATTTTATAATGGAATATCAGTTAATAATTATATATTTATTAGTTATAGAGGATAAATAAAAATATTTTAACTTGTTTAATTTTAAATATCTCTAAATGTAAATATCCTAATTAGCTCAATTAATTGAATTAGTTAATTGAATGTTAAACTCTAAAAGGGTGATTATGGTAGCTATAGGAAATAATAGAATAATAAAATGTCAAGTGTGATTTATTAAAAATGGTATGCACTACTCATTGATATAAACATAGAATGGCGTACAATGAAATAGCTTTATTGTTCAATTAAATAATTCATCAATACTTGAATTTAGATAAATCAATTAAATATACTTATGATAAGTTCCCTATGAATTTTATTGAAATATGTTATTTTGGTTTTGAATATAAATATTTGTGTGTAATACATTAATAAATTGTCTATTTTTAGATGTTTCTATATCATGTGCTTCTTTGAAAATTTTGGTTATGATGTGTCTCCTTATTTGAAGGGGAGTATCCTTCATGAAGATAATTGCCATTTTTTTCTAATTAGAAGTATTTTACTTTCCACTTTAATCTAATAAATTATCATTTTCCTTTCCTTTTCAATATTCTAAAATTATTTTTTTGACTAAAAGTTTAACCAATAAATATGATAGTTGTAAACTAGTATGATAAATTCTAGTTCGTACATAATCACTTCTTTTTCTTTGTATGTTTTGATAAAGAAATCATTGTAAGGACAATATGATAATTTTCATCCATATTGTGATACTTAAAGTGACTAAATATGTTCACTTTCCATATTCAATTCTGCTATTTTTCTAAAATATCCTCATAGTGGTTTGCATACACACCACGAGAGAAAATTATAATAGTGAAAGCTCTTTCCCTTTTTGTTTGCATTTTAGGTCCATTTCAACTAAAATATAATTTATGCATTAGTTGGTATGCAAGTCATTATATATTTCAATTGTAGCACATCCTTATGCAAGATCATGATTAGCCAAACAATACCTTTATGTGGTCATGAGATTGCTAAAAGATAGATTTATCAAATATGTACACATTCCACCAAATGAATTTTCTTGAAAATCCTTGAAAAAATAGTCATAAAAGTCATATGAAATTGAATAGTTTTATGAAATACTAATAATTTCTTTTGATGTTTTATGAAACTAAAATCGTTAAATTTTTATTTTTATTTTTAAACCAAAGTGGGGTTACCACCATATTTTTATTAATAAACTGGTTCAATGACTCCCCAGTGGAAGAACCAGAAAGAAACCCCGAGATCGTAGTCATATACACATATGGAGAAATAACATTTTTTACATATTGGTTTACATGAGAAAACCACTAATCCTTGTAGGCTAATGCCTTAAAACACAAAATTCCTCTAAGTTTTATCATATCAGCCCAGATCAAGGACACATTTTAGATGACAAAATTACAAAATTACAAAATATGCTTATCAGGCATGCCTATGCAATACAATAGTATTACTAGTTTGATCAATCTTCCTGTTAGGCCATTTTTCCAATCATTGCAAAATCCTTTAAAATGGCCTTTTCTTTGCAAATTTTGAGGTTGTCCTGCCCGGCTTGTAGTCACAGTTTTAACTTGCAAAGACAATCCTTAGTGTTTCATGTTGTGCATGTCTTGCCCTGTGTGTTTCATGTGTCACCTTGCTTCAGCCCAAGTCGTGTCTGCTAATGTGCAAAACCCAGAAAGTTATTCGAATCCTAGGGTCCGCGGGAAGAAAACTTTAAAATTATGCCACAGTGTCGAAAACCCACTGTGTTTTCAAAAATTTATGATGTTTTTGAGCTTTTTGGCCTGCATAAAAACCTGTGTTGTTTTTGACTTCCTTGTTTACCTTTGTGTCATGTTGAAAATTCTATGTGTTTTCGATCTTTCACCGAAAACACTGTGTGTTTTCGACCTTGCATGTCTTCTTTTCTACCGGCTCTCCTTGTTCATTTGTCTTAACCGCGCAAGTGCGACGATGTGGGGCCAAAGGGAGGAGATCAATTGTCGGTGTGTGATTGCATGGAATATTCTTTCCCCATGTGATCATGCGCCTACCATCGATTTTGTCTGTTCCAGCGTTGCTTTTGTTTGGTGGGCCCGGTGTCAGAGGGGGGACAGATGGTACGTTCTTATTGGCTATCACATGGCTACATGTTAGACTTTTCTGACATGCGATCATGCGACCACTTGCCATCTATCCGCGTGGGTCCTGATTATTGACAGGTGGTGGTTGCAGTTTGGTGGTCATGCGAGGTGGTGATGTGGCAGCTTTTGGTTGGCTGTCACATGATCGCATAGCCCATTCTTTGGTTATGCAATCATGTGACTGATCGACGTGTGTCCCTATTCCCGTGGGCAGAGGTGGTAGCGTGGCATCTGCGGGGGTGACGTGGTAGATCCTGTGGTTGGCGCATGATCTCATGGGAGGTTTCAATCCCATGCGATCATGCACCCACCGTTCATTTCCAGGCCTGTTTGCAGATGGGTCAACGGTCCCTGCAACAGTCTCATGGCCTTGTCACATGATCTCAAGGGCCATTTACACAGCTTGCGATCATTCGACATACCGGTTGCGGTGACAGTTGCGATGGCAGTTAAGTTTCATGGGCTGTCGCATGTTTGCATACCCTATTTTTGGGCTATGCGATCATGCGATAGTGCGCCACATGTCATGGGGCCTGATTGTGACTGTTTGTTGGGCTCAGTGGCAGGTGAGGTCATGGCAGTCTCTGGTTGGTCCGTGCTGGCAGGTTGGTGGATTTGAATGCGGGCCCAAGTCAGGATTTCTTTTGGTGGTGTGGATAAATATTTGGTGGCCCGACAGGGTCTTCTTCCTGTTGCCGGTTCGCGTGATGTTTTAGCGATAGCACTATTTTTTCTGTGAACTGGCGAAATGTCTTCAGTCACCAGTTCACCAAATGACTTAAGGTGTTATTTTGCCACATGCAGTCATGTGTTCGCTAAATCTAACTGGGGTTTAGACTTTCATTCCACGACTGGGATTTTCCTTTGTCTTGTGTTCGCTGAAAGTAACCCAGGGTGCCTGGATGAGTTAAAGCCATGAACCTGGGAGGATAGGAGGATCTACGGTGGGGACTTAATGTTGATCTCAATTTGATCACCGGTGCGCTATTAGTTTTTCAGCAGTGGCGGTTGTGGTAAGTGGATAGTAGGCTATCGCATGTTCGCATAACCCATTTTTGGGTTATGCAATCATGCAACCAAGCATATTTTGTAGCCCGTTCCCTATGGCGGTGAGAGATGTGACTGCGCAGTTGCGTGACTAAAGGTGAATGGTTAAAAGACTTAATGCCCACGCAGTGCATGTGACCATTTGAGCTTGTTGAGTGTTTTCGGTGGCAGGAGGTACCAAATTCATTTTTGAGTGGCTGGAGTGGGCAGAGTGGATTGTCAATTGCTGAGGCTTGACCTCTATCATGTCTATGTTAATTTCTCAGTGGGGTTAGGTGATTTTGAAAATTTGAATTTGAAATGATCGTGCTTGCTTTGTAGCCCTGGTATAAAGGGAATTTTGTAATCTTTTTGAATGGCTGGCTAGAAATTCTTGACACAAGAAGCTAAAAAGCCAAGTGTGCATCCTCAGTCTAGGTTGTAACATTTTTGCTTATGTATCAATACAAGGAAGAAAACTTATGTATCTTTTGCATATTGTCTATGGTATCACTGAATCAATTTGTAATACAGGGATTTGAACCCACATACTTAATATAGTTTTTCATTCTTGGATCTCTCCTTCAGTTGTTCTTGATGAATTTTGAGTTTTCTAACTCATTGCATTAGGTTACTAGTGTATGTGTTTTGTCTCTCAGCCCTGATCTAGGATTAGGTTAAAAGCCTCTAAGTGAAGCATAAATTTATTGGGTTCAATTAGGAAGGATATTTGCAAGTAGTGTAAGAGATGTTTGGCTATGTTTATGGCTTGGTTTCTCAGATGAATCTAGTAGTTGTTCTTGTATTTCATGTCTGCTTTAGGTATGATGCCCAATGGATAAGGCACTGATCATAAGTTAGTATCCCTTGTGCTGTTACATGTGTTGCATAATTGTTTACACTCTGCAAGAAACATTAAATCAATACCAGTTTTTACTTTCATTTACATTTATGTATTGTCCTACCCAGTGATGGAGGATCAATGAACAATAGGTTCTTGTTTAGTATTCTCTCACTGTAATCATCTGTTGAAGGATCCAATAAAGAAATAAGGGGTAGAGTTAGAACTATCAGTCAGAGTTAGTACTATTGGATCAGGTGTACCTACCTTGGTTTCATAGAGCCAAAACTAGAAGAGGGAAAATCCATCCCTATAGTTGGTCCAGTTGCCTATAGATTGCCCACATTTGGAACTAACCAATCCTTAATATCCATAATAGGCATATTGGTGTCTCTTTGAGTGTAAACTCCTGATCAGGAACTCGGGGAAGATGAGCGCAAAGATTTTTCCCATCCTACAAGTAGAGCCATGACAATGTCAATTTCCCATCCATCAAGTGCATGCTAGACTGATGGTCGAGTGTTTGAAGAGTCACAGGAAAAATTGGGACATTCAGGTCAGGGACCTGTACTGCATTACCAGGGGGTAGCAAATTGGCAGACAGAGGTTGGACCAAAGGGAGTGGTGAGATTATCAAGTCCAAAATCACGTGTGCCATTCTGCAAATTTTATCCACCAGAGCTTTCCCAATAATCAGACCCACAATCTGCAAGTTATTATTTACAATCCTGAAAATCTTCTTTTCCATAGCCCACTTGAAACTGTCATACGCCATGTAGTGTTCATGACTCACCAAAATGTCCTGATGCAGAAACACTCCCCCAATCAATGCAGGGCTTGACTAGAGGTCATACCTTTGAAGAGCCTTAATGATCCGAGCACCATGAATGAACTAAGGCCAAACAACCTTGTTGGCAATGTAAACTACTAAGTCCACCGACTGTACCAAATCCATTAAATTGGAGAGAAGAATCGATACCAAATGCGATGGGAAAACCACTATTTTTGTTCTTGGAGTTAATACACTTTCACCAATAATTCTACACACTGCCCTGTAATGCAGCATCAAATTGCAAATAAACCCTTGTTCAATCTCTAGTTTGTCAATTGTTTTTGGAAATGGGAGCTCTAAAGCTTGCGATGGTATGCAAACCCTACAATTCCTCGATAAGAGCTCCTCATGGAGACACCCATAGGTATGGCAAGAAGGAAACTTCCAACAAAGCATTCTGCACACACAGAGTATCTTCACTATATAAACCTCAAGTCACAATGTGAATAAATGAATTGAGGGATTGATTATTTGAAGGCCGCCAGTGAATGTTTATGTTTCGTGCCAATTAATGGAAAATCTCCCATATCTTTTCTTGAAGTATATATGGTACAGAGCAAATAATAATACAGGGTGCATGTAGCTAAATCACACATTTCATTTATTTCTCAACTTGCAGGCCAATTACAACAATGTACTTTGAATTGGCAGTGATGGCTTAGAAGTATGGGATTCAAATAGTGGGGAAATACACATGCATTGGCATACCAAGCATCCACCCATCCACTCATATCCATAAGTATAGCCATGTGAATCACAGGCGTGCTGGCAGTACCATGCACCCAACAATAATCATCGATTGCAAATTTGTACAATAATAGGCTTCATATTCGCACACTTGTGGATTCTCCATCAAATTTCACCCTGTCTGATTGGAGTATATGCTGTAAGTGTGCATCCTATTCTAGGATTACATTAGGATTAAAAGACTCATTGTCATGCCCATAACATCCTTTACTTGCCAAATAATCTGCTAATTTATTAGCCTCCTGTAGAGTATGTGATATATGGACTTCTTGGAATGTATCCAGCAATAGCCAAATTTGCTGATGAATATATGTGAGTCTCCAATTATGAGAGATTCAGTTAATACATGCTGAAATTATGACCATCAAATCACCTTCTATATGAATTTGTTGACAACCTCCCTTTTTGGCCAGTATTAATCCCTCAAATAATGCATGGGCCTTTGCCATGTTGTTTGTTCCAAATGGTAGTGGGCAACATTTCATTGCTATTAGTAATCCTTGGCGATCCTGAATACATACACCTACCCCAGAATTTCCCAAATTACCTCTTGAGGAGCCATCAAAATTTATTTTACTTACCCCATTAGATGGCGGTTTTCATTTGATTAATGCTCTGTTGTGCACCTTATTAGGTATTGATTGATGACACCAGCCAAACGACACATGAATTTATTTCCATTCTTGAACTATAGATGAATCCCATGGATTCATAACCAGATTATGCTTTAGTTTTCTATGACTAGCATTAAGTAGTTCAGATATTGATGTCTCTAGATGAGAGGTGATTGTTTGGATTGATGAGGAAGTTCTGCGAAAGATCCTTTTGTTTCTTTCCCACCATATTGCCCACACAACTAGCATTGGTATACACTTCCAAATAGCAAAGAAGAGGGATGAGGAGTATAATTGTGGCCATGATTCAAATAGATCCCAAAGCCTGCATGGAAGTGGTGTAGAATAGTGTAATTTCCCAAGGACAAAAAGCCAACATTCCTGTGCAAATTGACATTTTAGGAATAGATGATCTGTATCTTCCTAATGATTATCACATAGAGGGCATTTGAAGGGTTGAGCTCTATTGAGTCTATGTAACCTTTCACTTGTTAATGGCCTGTTATTCAAATCAAGCCAAGCAAAATAGCCCGCCTTTGGTAAAGTAAGATGATTCCAACAAAAAGTGTAGGCATGGGATGGTTTAATGGTTGCATCTCTCTATTGAATGAGCTTATAGCCTTCCTTGACGGTGAAATTTCCATCTAATCCCGGAGCCCAGATCAATTTATCCTCCAGATTTGATAAGTATACTACTTTTTGAGAGAAAATATTTTCCAAGCATTGGATCTCTTGAGGGGCCAAGAATAATTCATGTGGATCCTTCCATATCACTCTCCTTGAATGTAAACATACTGCCCATACATAGTCACATAAGTAGGTACCCCAAGCATTTTCTGAAGTAGTAACTATGTCCTCTATATCATCCATTCAAATTAAGGGTGGTGCACCATTCCATGAATCCTACCAAAATTTGACTGATAGCCCATTATTCACTTCCCACGTAATGAAGTTACATATTATTTCCCTACAGGAAATCATGAAATCCCAAATGGCTGAACCTTTAGGTGGATTTGATACAGTGAGAATTCTGGATGGATTTACATCATCTAAATACTTCTTTTGCATAATTTGGCACCAGATGTTATGTAGTTTGGTATACATTTTCCAAACTAATTTACCCCCAAATGCTTGATTTCATTTTTGTAAATCAGATATCCCTACTCCTCCTAACTGCTTTACTTGTGCCATCTTTTCAAGAGAGACTAAGGAGATTTTCCTTTCCCCATTCATCTTGGCAGTCCAAAAAAATTCTCTTAGCATTTTCTAAATTGTTTGGATAACTGATCGGGGTGCTTTGAGAACCGATAAATAGTAATTAGGAATAGCTGATAGGACTGATTTAATAAGTAGAATTCTTCTTGATAATGACAACCATCGAGCTTTCCATGCTACTACTCTAGATTTGATCCTTTCAATGATGGGTGTCCAATAGCTGATTTTGTTTGCCCCCATAAAAAAAGGAATTCCAAGGTATACAGATGCTAGGAAATCTACTGAGAATCCTAAGAGATTGACAATTTTATTGGCTATAATCTAATTAGTGTTGAATAAGTAGACTTTAGATTTAAGGGCATTGACCCTTTGGTTTGAGGCTACTATATAAAGGTCCAACACTTCTTTAATCTGCCTGGCCTCCGAGATGTTAGAGATCCCAAACAGTAATGTGGCATCTGCAAAAAAGGAGTGTGTCACTGAAATATCTGATTGGCCAATCTGCACATCTATCCATTTGCCTAGAACTTGCTTCCTCTGAATAAGTCTGCTGAATGATTCTGCCATGAGAATGAATAATACTGGTGATAGTGGGTCCCCCTATCTAACTCCTTGTGTGGATGTGAAGAAACTAGCCGGTACACCATTTATCAAAACTAAAAATCTAGCACCAGAAATACATGCCTTAATCCATTTACACCAACCTTTCGCAAACCCAAACTTCTGCAATACCTTGAGTAGGAATGTCCAATTTACTCTATCATATGCTTTCATCATGTCCAACTTGATGACAAAGTGGGATGATTTACTACTGTTAATGGTATGGAGGTCTTCATGTGCCACTAAGGCACCTTCCATTGTTTCCCTGCCTGGAACAAAACCCTCTTGTGGTTGCGAGATAAGGATAGGAATGAGATGTTGTATCCTTAGATAGATAGCCTTTGTGATGATTTTATAAATAGTATTGCAAAGTGATATCGGCCGAAAATTTGCCAAAGTTTTTGGTGTTTTAATTTTCGGGATAATGGCTATATTTGTAGTGTTGAAGTTCTTCAACATGGATTTGCTAATTCTGGATTCTTCAACTACACCCAATAAATCCCATCCAGCCCAATCCTAGCATGATTGAAAAAATAGAGCAGTAAATCCATCTGGGACAGGGGCTTTATCTGATGGCAGGGAGAAGACCACATTTTTTAGCTCCTGAAATAAAATATTACTAAAATGTGTAAAACAAAATAAACAAGGTTCATCATATATGACATTATTTAAAGTAAATTTTAATAATTTTTATTACCAAAATTTGTTAATATGAAAGGAACATTAAAAATTGTATTACATATTTTTAAAATTTAATAAATAAATATATTATTTTTTAAAAAAATATTTATTTAAAATATCAAACAAATTAGAAAAATATATATCTTAAATTTTCTTTTCTAAAATTACGTTTGACTTTTTCTTCATAATTTTAAAAAGTTGAATAAATTAATATCTTCAAAATTTTCTTTATAAATCTTCCATTATGTATCTACTTGGAAAATTACATCATAGAAATTTTCATATAAGATTAAGAATGTGATTTGAAAATTTCTGATAAATTTTGATGGAATCCAATAACCTATATCCAACATAACTTCAAAGCATTCTTTAACCAACGATGTGTATAGGTGCCAAAGAGTGGGGTCAATAAAATTCAACCGTATTCCAATCATGTGAGGAAGTATATATATGCTCTTTTAACATCTGTGTAAGAGAACTATTAACTTTTCGATTATTTCAATCTCCATTTCGTGTCCGCTAATAAACATACTTCGTTCATGCGAGGGAGTAGATATATGCTCTTTTTAGCTGACAACTTTTATTTCTCATTGCGCTCGCTAGTTCATGTAATTATTTTTTCATTTATTACATATTTTCGAGAAGCGTATTACAAGAGAACATGAAATATAGTAAACTATATTCTCAATAATAATTTAAATTGATCGGGTACATTATATTTCCACATGCTTCGCATGTTGCAAATATGCTAGGTGGTGCGTGAAAAATTCCCAACCATGACGATGTCTTTTACAACTACATAAAATCACAATCCTTTCATGCATAACTTTATCCTACTAAGATTACTTTCTAATTGGGTTTCCTGCAATTCTTTCGGACTTCTCCGCTGCTACCAGTGAGAGGGTTTATGTTTCCCATATTCACCATGGAAGCAGCAAAATCACTGAAGAAGGTATTTTGATTGTTAGAATAGGTCGTCACTTGAGAATCAGCAGAGCCTCCATTGAATAGCTCTTGGTCAGTGTGAAGAAGTCCTTTCTGACTTCTCAGATTTGCGTAGTATTTGTTATCAAAAGCGGTGGGAGTTTCGACATCTAAAGGGGACAAGTTATTGTCACCACCAGCGCTTGGGCAGTTTGCCTGCACAGAAGTGGCAAATGCACTGTTTATGTTCGTTTCATTGTATATGTGTGTTCTGAAAGTGGTGCACCGCGCTTGACCGATCGTATGAGCACCTGAAAACCAATCAAAACAGCCATTCCTTTAGTTAACACAGATGCCGATTTAACGAGTTTGCAATCCATATGAACATATTATTCAATATAAATAACGTTAAGTTACCTGAAAGGGCTATCAAATCCTTTGTGGAAAGACCCTGGTTACTGAAAGACGAGATAAGTGCGCTGAGGGTGGATGTGGGCGCAGCAATGTTGCTGTTTGCACCGCTTAGGCTTGCTGTTTTTGAGTCTCTTCTCCCCAGTTGTACCGTCCATGATGGCCCTCCTAACTGGTCACCCCAAAAAAAAAATTATGATCATCAACAATATTGTTTCGCTCAAATCAATTCTAAAAATAATATTACTGCTCTCAAGTCCTCTCACTGTAATCCTAAAGATTATCTTATTTCTTTTTAATAATTGCACATTAATTCTAAGTATTTATGTTAGATGTAAAAAATAAATAGAGTAGAAGTAGAAATTCCTTACTTCGACCACTGAATCACGAGCAGCAATGGCCACAATATCCGCACAAGAAACAATTCCGCTGCAAGCAGCTTCCACTTGAGTCTTGATAGTGTCAATCACGTCGAATCCTCTCACAGAGTTTGCATTAGGCAGCGCAGTTTTTTCTCCGATAATACTTGACGAATCGTCCAATAGAATCGATCCATCGCACCCCTACAAATTAAAACAAAAAATTAGGAAAAAAACGTTGTATTGAGAAAACAAACTAAGAAACGGAGATTCTTGAAAACATACGAGAAAAGGGATAAACTTACGTTAACGAAACAGTCGTGAAAGTGGAGGCGGAGCAACGATGCGCCCATTCGTTTCTCGTTGGCGACTGCAGATTTAACAGCAGCCTTGACAGTAGAGAGTGCGTTGGGACATGTCTTATCGTAGAACGTTGAGCTCAGCTGCCCATTCGCAATACTCGAACACAAGACTACCAAACAAATACATGCAATCAAACTACTACTCCTCATGACTGATTGTATTGATACTTCTCTATTCGAGAATAGAATGAAATTTGTTGTGTGGAAATGTATGAGAGTATTGGCTTTTTATAATCTGAGAAGAGCTTCTGTATGATGAGATTAATCGTTTGCTAAGTATATTCTTTAGATTTTATCTGCTGAATTTTTCCTCTACATAATATAAGGCCGGTGCGGAATTAATCAAAACGGAAGAAAAATTCCACATGCGCTGCCACACAGCCGTTAGCGTGTCAGATTCTAGAAATTTTAGTAATGCAATAGCGACTGGGGGAGACTCTGTTTATTCTATGAATCGTAGAAAATCTTGTCCAGTCCACCTTGCAATACATCTTTCATTTGTAGTAGATGAAATTGTGCTATCCAACCATGTCCACTCTTTGACCTCGAGCGTCCACAAAGGACTCATTCTAAATTGCGACTCACTTTATTCGTTTACTTTGCCAAAGTCATACTTCTGTACGTAATAGAAAGTTCCGAATGTATGTATGTCTATTAAAAATTCATATTAAGTATAATATACAATACATATAGATTTTTTGAGCCTTTCCACGATACATCAGCTTTTCAATAGGAGTTTAACGGAAATAAAAGTAAACGCTGAAGGAATTTGTGTATGTTTGTAATACTCCCTTTTAGATCTACTTTTCCGCATTAACAAATGTTTCTTATTTTCAATTACTTTTTAAACATTTTTAAAGTAAGGATTCTATTGTTTTTTAACTGCTCAGGCTAAAATTGTTTAAAGGAGATAGTAAACCGCCAGCAAAATATAATCACACCAGGACAGCCTTTCAAGAGGTAATAAAATTAAATAATTAATGGTGAGTCGCGACTAAATTTTGGGTTTGTTTTATGTATTTTATTCAGATTTGATAAGAAAAATTAATTTAGGTCTTATTTTAGTTATGTAGGACATTGTGATCACTAAAATAAATTTACGTAACTGATATTGTTTCAAAGAACTTGTATAATTGAATCTTCTTTCACGTGAACAAAATTAATTTCAAATCTACAGATTTAACAATAATGTTCTCGAATTTACCATTAACTATATAAACAATAGAAAGTTGACCTTAATCAACATCCATATATATTAGTATTATTGTCACATCTTATCCTTTGCATGACAGGAAAGCCTGCTAAACTTTGAAAAAGTCACGATGTCCACATAATCTAATGTTATTTATAATGTCGATTTGGTTGGGGAGTTACCTTTCCTAATAATTGTCGGCTTGGAATTCATAATTGATGACGATGGATCGTAACTTTTGGTGTAGATTCCAAACGCGGTCATTGTGTAATGATAGCTCATCATGAAAATAAGCTATTGTCTTACGGTTTTCACGTTTTAGGCCCTCATTTTTCTACGTGATTTATTTTACCTTATCATGTGTGTTCGGGCAAATGGATATCAGTCAATTTATTCATTCCAGTCTAGTGTTGCATTTAAATCGACTAACGTCCAATGGTTTGTATGTCGCGGGACTCTTGTGATGCTACATTTCTCTCATTTTCTCTTTTAAATATTTCAACTCTTCTAGAGTTTTCGTGGGCAACATGTGTTTCTTCCAGTTGTTAACCATAATTCAGATCTTGACTTCAAGAGATTATAATCCTATGATTTTTAAAATTAAAAAAATATGAGCAGATTATTTCAATTCAGTTAATATTTTGTTTAATATATAATTATAACTGTTTAAAATGAATAAGTGCGTATTAATTGATAACAATATATAATTAAGAAATAAAGGGCTGTGGTAAGAAGAGACTCAAAGTAAGCAGGACATAGACCGAAATAAGGATAGAGAAACTAAAGGTCACGGGCAACACAATATTAAGGAATTAATATAGTCTTAGAAGAAATGGGATCTTGTTTCACAGACAAGTTAAATAATAATATCACCGATAGACATTTAATTAGTGAGAATAGATTCTTTTTAAAAATATTTTCTAAAAGATCTTCTAAATTTAGAATAAGAAGTTCACTAGTCTCAAATGAAAATTTTTTATTAATAATAAATTATATAATAATTAATTGTTGATATTAAATATAAAAATTAAGATTTATTTTATTCATCTATTCTAAGAAAATAGTAAAATATATTTAAAAAATTAAAAATTTCATCAAAATTACATGTTGATCATAAATGATGCAATATACAAACAAATTAAATATTTAAAAATAAAATTAAAATTAAAAAAAATTAATTTAGCATGCAAATATACTTTGAAGCAAATATAAACTTAGCTTGCAAAAATTATACATTACAAGATTGTGATCTTAAAATGTATATTAGTTTTTCACAATAAACTTTTGACATGTAGCTTTTCTGCACCATCATTTTCAGTTGACTGGTTTATAATTTATATCTACTTTAGCTGATTACATTCACTTTCACTTTGAGTATACTGATTTGTCCTTGTATGCGGTTGATATGGGGAAGCTTTTAGTTTTGTTTTAACAGGTAGTATCTTACCTTTGGTTATGGTTGATTTGTGCTAACGTGCAAACAGGGATGTTGTAAAATTATTGCAACCATAAAGTTCAACATGTGCGGCGAGTAATAATCATTCTGCATTGCCGTCCTAAATAGAGTATGCAGCTTTATATTTTAAAAAAATCACCGTATCATTTCTTTCATTTAATCTTTCGCCGATTTTTGTTTTCTTCTAATTTTTCTAATATTATTATGGATAGTAATAATATTGGTCGGCATAATATGTTAAAGGGTTGATGTTCACAAGCTAAGATTCTATCAACATTCAACCATCCCATAATTTAAAAAGATCAAAACGATCATTTGAATATATCTAAATATCTAGGACTTCCATTAGATAAAGGAAGAATTACCAACTAAATATCTAGGACTTCTATTAGATAAAGG
This sequence comes from Chamaecyparis obtusa, assembly GCA_027943335.1. Lineage (NCBI taxonomy): Eukaryota > Viridiplantae > Streptophyta > Pinopsida > Cupressales > Cupressaceae > Chamaecyparis > Chamaecyparis obtusa. The sequence continues at coordinate 102,602 of BSBK01012652.1, forward strand.
TAATAAAAAATTGAATCTCTAGGGTAATGTGATGGATAAGATAGAGAAAAAGATATAGTTCTAGAAAGGCAAATGGCTATCCTCAATAGGTGGGGTTACAATGCTAGAATAAGTTATTTCAACTTTACCTATCTACCAAATGTCTTGCCTACAACTACCTATAGTAACTCATCAGAATTTGGTTTAAAAATTTAGGACCTTGTTCTGGCAAGTGGTTGCAGATGAGAAGAAGATTTATCTCACTTCCTAGGATACAATGTGTAAATCTAAGGGGATGAGGGGAATTAGTATACAAGATTTAAAGGATCAAAACATATCCTCAGGTGAAAAATTAGATTTAAAAATCATTAGACAACCTGAACTCAAATGGGTGAGGACTATGAGATATAAATACTTAGATGAAAATGACCCCACTCAAATATTAAGGAATGTGCATCCTCCCAAGAGTTCTCGCATATGAAATTTCATAAGTAATTGCATAAATCTAATAAGGGATAATGCCTCTTCGAACATAGGGCAAGGGGAGTCTGCACTCTTTTGGGAAGACTCCTTGGGCGACAATCCTACCCTATCTAGTATAATGAATAACAAGGAAAGTATAGAAAAATAGAAGACACATCAAGGTAATTTTTTCAAGGACTATATTAGATACCCATTCAACAAACCAGTACTCAGGTGAGAATGGAATATTAATAAACTAGATGATATATCGAAGGAGTTCTATAACCTATTGATAAACCTATTATAGGAAAGGACCTTAGTGCCTTGTTAAAGACACAATATAGTAATCTGGTACCTGACTAAGAATGGATAATATAACTCTAAAGAGGGTTATAAGTACCTATACAAGACCAAAGGTCTTCTAGGTACTGATCTCGCTATTGACCTTTGCTGGAACAAATTATGTCTACCTAAAGATGAATGTTCACATGGTTGGCAATTTAGGGTAAGATCTTAACATCTGATCATCTAAGGAAATTAGGTATCCATGGACCCTCTAGGTGTGTACTTTATAAATATGATGAAGAAAGTGTAAATCATCTTTTGTTTAGATGTGAATTTGCATCTAAAAATACTGGATATGGCTAGTTAAAAGATGGAAGTAGAGCTCAACTTTCCCTTACAAACTTATAGAGCACCTTAAAAATTGGCTTAGACCTAAATACAAAGAGTAATACAGGTTGCATCTCGGCTATTGCCCCCTCAATGATCTTGTGGGATATTTGGAAGGAAAGAAATAGAAGAATTTTAACTACTCTACAACAGAACTAAATCAATTCCTCAACAAAGTAGAAGTTGCAATTGTTGAAGTAGTTAATTATATGAATCTCCTAGGAAACCAAACTAATGTTTTTTTTTAATACTTGATGACAAAAACAAGGAATAAATGGGCAAGACTTAAGATTCCTCCAATTAAAAATGCCCCTAAATCAAATAAAGACCAACTTAGGAAAGATTGCAAATGGGCTAAACCTTGTCCCGGATGGTTTAAACTGAACTTTGGTGGAGCCTCTAGAGGCAACCCAAGTATTGGAGGTATTGGAGCATACCTTCATAACTGTGATGGTGAGTTGATAGCTAGTTTAGCTAAACCGGTAGGAATTAAAACTAATAATGAAGCTCCGTTAATTTCCCTTATTGAAGGACTAAAGCTATCCAACTATGTAGGAATTAAGAAAGTAGAAGTAGAAGGAGACTCTATCCTGGTAATCAATGTAGTTAGAAAAGGAGACATACCAAACTATCACCTTAATGGTTATGCTCATCAAGCTATTGGTTACTTAACTTTATTGTCACTTCACATTGAATCATATTTATAGACAAGGTAATATGGTGGCAGACAACCTAGCTAATCTAGGGGGAAAAAAGGGAATAATTGGAATAGGATAATGTAGACCAAGATCTAAGATTACTAGTAATGGGAATGCTAAGGGAAGAGATAAAGTTCACATATTAACTAGCGCTAAAACTGATTGAAAGAAGATCACGAGATAGAAAATAAAAAATAGGTTAAAAGAATTTCGAAGTACATAGTGAGTCTAGTGGTGGGACTAAAACTAGGTCTAGGCACTTACAGTTTTTCTGTTAGAAGCAAGTTGAGATGAATCAGTAATGGAAACCTCAGTTGGTTTCTGCTTAGAGTAGTTATTATGTGTAGGTGGTAGTAGTCAAGGCACCAGTGGATAGAAATGTATATTAAACTCCACCGAAGGTAGAAAAGCTTACAGAGTGTACCTTGGGCTA
>BSBK01012653.1:0-100000 GCA_027943335.1 Chamaecyparis obtusa
AAAATGGTAGATACACACCCACTCTTCGAATAACCTATTATAATGTAGTTATAAATAAGCTCTTGTTTATATGGGGGTAGCGATTAGTCTAAAATAATGAAACATGACACTGAAAATGAACAATATATGTAACATTGCTTGTGAACCCAGAGACTTGGCCATGTTCTTTTTATTCTCAATAGATCACTTCAATTTAAGTCAATTATCTATTAAGTTATGTCCTTGTATGAAAACTAAATCTCATCATACCTTTTGAGAATGAGGATCGCTTATTAATATAGTGATGACTCTAGTTATTTTCCATTAAATTAAAAATTACCATGATTTGAAATATGCTTATATCTTATAAGATGGGATATCTTTGTGGTTATATTCTTGTAATAAACAATGCGATTGAAAGAATAATTGCAAGCTAACTTAAATTGAAGTTACTACCTAGATGTGTGCTTCTTCAACCAATGAGTGTTTTTGTTAATGTATGATTGGCTTTTTAAATTGAATCTTGTCACCAAATGTATGCTAATAATGTGAACCAAACCCTACTTGTAAACACCTCCATGAAAGAAGAAAATTGATGTTTTCTAGATAAGAAAGAAATGTGCCTATCAAAGAAATATTCTTTCTTAGTTCTATTTTGTATGTATTCATGACATACACATTTAGGATGCTTAATGAGTTATGAAAAATCTTTTTCCTAATAATTATTGCATGGTTGTATTATTTTTTTTAGCAACCTTTGACTGATCTAAATCAGTGAGAATTGAGATCTTGAAGTGTTTTATACTATTCGACAAGGATGTTGTTAAATCCTATGGTACAAAATTATGTTTCAGTATTATGATGTTACTTGTTGGTATTTGAAATTCGTATTGTTATTTTACACAATTCCATTACTCCTTTTAGTTTTACTTTGTTAGACTACTTCTAGTTGGGCTGGGTATCCTTCATGTTAGGAAGGATTCCAGGGAAGTGTTAATGCTTTGTAGTAGGGTGGATACGCACTCCTACAATATTCTTTCCCTTGCAGACATTTTTGAATAGGTTACTGAAGCTTCTTACAGGAAGGACTTTCTTTTTCAAGTGTTACACAATTCCATATTTGACATTGTGGTATTTGGTAAATATTGTTGTTTACTTTTGTCATTAATATGGAAGTGCATATTTTGATCTAATCCTTATATTTTATTCATGTGATATGACAGTTGGTGTGAAAATGTCTTAGGTTGTTACCCAGACATGATAGCTTGTACTTGTTTGAAGTTGATACATCTCTTATCGTGGTTTCTTTAGGACACTCGACAGATGGTCGACTTTCCTCTTATCTTTGGACAAGGTATGCTTTAGCATCTCGACAATTTTGGTCTTAATTGTATTTCTTTCATTCCTATATTGTATGGAATTGAATAGTATCTTGTTGACCTATGCATTCAACTATTGACTTTTTGACCAACTCCTTAAAATTGTGGGCTTAACTGATGTGGCTTTTTGTGTCAAAACTTTAGTCCTTACAAGATATCTTTTAAGTACATTTAATTTGTTTGAAATTTATGCTTTTTCTCATTAGGTTCTTTTTTTTAATCTTTGTATAGTAAGAAAACATACATCAAGCATGATTAGATTCTTCTTTCTTTTTTATTTTCTTACTTTGGTCAAATATATGAAGAAAGAATTCCACATTTACCACATTTAGGCTCCAAACATGGCAAAGGTGGCAACAACCCATTATGGTACCATGTTGGCTACCCAACTTGGATACCACAATCTAATCATTGAAGGGGATGCTCTTAACATTGTCATGGTGTTGAAGGGGCTAGAAAATCTAGGGCATGTGGTTAGTGATGTCATCTCCAAAAGAAGAGATATTTTATCCATGGTGGACAACATCAAAATTCAACATAGCCTCTGTGAGGGAAACAACGTAATAGATATAATTGTGGCTATTGGTTCACATACTACTTTTTTCCATACTTGGGCTGCTCTTCAAGACATTTTGGATGAGGCACATGCTGCAATATCTCAGGATCAACTCACATTTATTGATGGATGTCCATCCCCCAGTTTTTTCATGATGATTCACCATGAAGGTAAAGGTAATTATTATGCGAAGGAAACACTTTTTGTGGGAATGATTTTATTAATTTTCCTCAACATATATTTTATAAACTCTTTTCTCTCTAGCTTTCCTTTTTTTGTTTCTTTGGGGTTTCTTTCTTATTTGTGGGTCGTCATGGAGGAGAGCTCATCTAGAATGAACCTGATAATTAAGAGGAGTTCAAGAATAATTCTATCCTCTAGTGTATTCTTGAAGTGGGAAATGTAGCTAATTATGTGGATGGTATGAAGGGTTTTGACCTGGAATTATCTAGAAATTTTACTAAATTTTGGAATAAGGGAACAATCGTCATCATGGGGATCTCCTTTGTAGTCTCCATGGAATTTATTTTTGTTGTTACTAGTTTGGTGGTTGAAGGTATGACCCTTCCTAGAAGTTTGAAGCATCATTATAAGAATGATTTCAAGCAATTTATTTTCCCTAGTGATAAGATGCATTAGCCTCATAATGAATTCACGAGAAGAGCTTTCAAGTGAATGAAAACATGTGGCTTTGGTTCTCATCAATTTCTTCACTCTCGAAGGTGGATTCAAATGTTTCCACTCCCATTTGTTCCCTATACTTAATCATTCAAGACATGATATTAAGCTCAATTTCCCTTTTTGGATATTGTGTTGTTGTCTTAGTCCATTAGAAAAACCAAAATCAAAGGGGCTTTCCTCTACACCAAAGCCTTATTCCTAGAATGTATAAATTTCATTTAGCCCTCACTCATAGCTTGATCCCTAAACCCTCCCCATTTTTGTTGAATTTTCAAACCAAAAATATGGAAAAGGGGTTTCCTCCTTTGTTATGAACACTTTGCTTCCTAGTTCCTCGACAAGGATCAATCCCCAAAGAAAGGCAAAGATAAAAACCATGGGAAAATAGAAAAATATGATTCTTGAGGAATACCTTGAAGTCTTCAAGGATTCTTCTTCCTCTTGGACTATGGAGTCGAAATGGATGCCAAAGAATAACCCTCAAATAAATAAAATCTAGGCCCCTAATCCCCTTTCCCCCATAATGATGCCCTTTCCACCTCTTCCCCTCAAACTATTTCACCCCTTATTCCTATAATCCCACCCCTAAGGATGATTTACCTAGTTATCCCCTCATTGTGGAAAAATTTGATAGTGTATGTGTCCTATATAATAGACAAAGTGTAATCATTAAATGATTGCTAACACAACTCCATATTGTCAAGAAGAAGATTACTAGGCATGAAGCCTTGGAGAAAGTAGATGCCAGAGCAAAGGATTGGTCTCACGATGTTGAGGACACTAGAACTTGAGAAGCAACGAATGAGTTACCTATCAAATTTGACAATTCGGCCTTTATTGTGGAGAAGGTTAGATAAATTCATGATTTGATCCCTTTGGAAGATAAAATAAAATTATTTTCTATACTATAACTAATGTCAAAAGTAATCAGGATTTGGATAACAAGAAGCTTGAAGAAATTGTTAATTTCTGCAAGGAGATGATGGGTAGGACTTTAGGCTCCCTCCAATCCTATAGGAAGAGTTTGAACATAGATGATGGATAGTATTCAAATCAATCTCTAGATCCAGTTCTCAGACCTCATTAAGCTTCCCAAATAGAGACTGAAACTTGAGCCACATAGCCCATAGAGTAGTGCAAGACTCAATGTCAAATTAGAGGCTATCTAAAACATGTATAGCACTCAAACCCATAACCTCACCCATCTTGTTTCTATGCTAAAAGATCTCAAATTAGCAAGTTGTGTTAGATTGTGTCTTATCCAACATGGACCATAACCCTCTGGACATAAGTAACCCAGTCATTTGGAAATTCCAAGTATGATAGTTATGATGGGTGATGGGAGCTATGGCAGTCAAATTATCCATGTTAAAGCAATGTAAAAGTACCCCGTCACAATAAGAAAACACAAACCCTCCTACAATTGGATAAACAATAAATCACAAAAATTAAGAATTGAATGAATACGACTTCAATATGTACCTAATGAAAAATATGTAGAAAAAAAATCTAAGATTTACATAGATGACACTAAGAGATTTCCAACGATGTCTAGAAGTCAAAAAACAAAGCCCATTTACTCAAGATATGGTCCCACAAGTGCAAAAATAAAGCCTTCCTATAGAGGCCTGTTATAGAAAAATGGTGAAGGATCTCAAAAATATGAAATAGTAGAAAGATCCGTACCGAAATCAACTTTTCAATGATGTGCAAAAGTTGCACAATTTTGATATTGTATGTACAAGTTATGGCCAAAAAGTAAATTTCCTTTTATGGCTTGGAGGGTCATCCTAGTCAATAATTTCTGTGAGAAAACAATGACAATCATCAAACCACTGTAGAATACTCTAGTAATATTTCTCTCACGAACAAAAAAATAATCTTTTGCCAGGAAATAGTTATGTCATCAAAATATTCCTTTGACTCCCTGGAATATTCTCCTTTGCTAAACTTGGAGTTGTCACTATATTTGGAAGAGCCACTATATTTGGAAGAGCCTCTATATTTAGTGGGTCACTAAATCAATGTGTGGTCCATTAATGGCATCACCTCTACACATTCACTTGGTGTGTATACCTATGCAACTTTGCACAAACCTACACAAGCGTCCTTTTGCCCTTTTAAAAGTGCACTCAATTTATAAAAAAATTTACAAAAAATTAACAAAGATTTTTAAAAAACCACAAAATTTTGAATTTCTTTTATCAATAAAATTTTGACCTCCAAAATTTTTTCCCACCACATTGATTGTTCATGCCTTGATGCAGTGTTGTACCTTCCTTGATTTGTGTGTAGATCAACAAAATTTCACCCTAAAATTCATAGTCTTTAATCTGGATAAATTTTATGTTGATTTTTAGGTTTTTGGGCCTTCTGAGTGTGATGGTGACCTTTTTTTCACTCCATAATGCCCAATTTTTTGTTCACCTCTATATTTTGCCTTAATTTATGTACCCTTGACAAAAAAGATCTAAAATTTCAACTTCTTAGATTTTGATGAAAAGACTATTGATCCTAGGGTTTTGGCACACTAAGAATGTGATGGAAATGCTCATTTTAGACCAAAATGCCTAGATATATGAGATTGCCTCAAAATTTATGCCCAAAGAAAAGACCACTCAAACTATCAACTTCTCAAAATTTCATGAAATGATTGTTGATCTAGGAGTTTTGGGACACTGCAAACACAATTATGAGGTTCCTGAAGCTCCAAAAACTAGGAAAAAATTGCCCAAATCTAAATTCACACAAAAAAGGAAAACTTAGAGACCCTACAATGATCTTGAGAAAAGAAACTCTCAAAACTTGAGAAGCGGTTTGTCAAATCCATGCTCTAGTACCATGTTGAAGTTTGCAACACAAGCACCTAGGATCAAATAGCACAAAAACACCTTCCACGTGCAAGAGTAGCAAGAAATAATTTATATATCAAAAGTAAAAATTGTAAGATAAATTAAAATGAAAAGATCAATTGCTTTTATAGAAATAAATAACCCTACAAAATACGCAAAAGCTATCATAAACTAAAAATAGTAAACTACTACTAGATATGCAAACTAGAAGTGCATGATATGCACAATATGCAAACTGGAGCCCAACTAGACTAGACTCTCCAAAATTTAGGCTCAACTAAGTGAACTTAAGCTAGATCATAAATGTGTAAACATGTGCTCAATTATGCATGAGAACATTATTGTGCATGTACATAATTAAATAATGCAACATATGCAAATATGTCTAGTGCAACAAATATGCATGCTCTAACAATTAGGAGTGGCAATTTCATGTTCACTATTTGTTTCTTAGTAGTTTCTTGTTACATTCAATTCAATTTCTTAATTATAATAAATGATACCAACTAAGAATAAATAATCTTGTAAAATAATTATAATGTTTAGAGGTGTTTCTTATAGTTTTTTAATAATATGTTTTTTATGACATTTTTTTCAAATGGATATATTATATCTAAACATGAGGCCTTTATATTTAATATTATTGTTACAATTGTGTAATGGTGAGGAAATGAGAAATAGGGTGTTAGGTAAACCTATTTCCCTCTTCACATTTAGATTAACGAGAGTGGATTCAATTTTCTCAACCTTAAACTAACACTTTTTGAAGAGTTGTTATTGATCTTGATGAAACCTTTGTTTTACTTCAACATATGCATATCATTACAGTTGTTATAGAGGAGATCAATTATAAGGATGACCTTCTAGATAATTTTGATGTTATCTACTCATGTATTGATATTGAGACATCATCTCCTCCAATTAAAGATCATGAGTTTCAACCACAACGGAAAGTGGAAGAACACACACAACCAACCGTAACATCAAATCCACATCCAAGCTAGCAAGATACAAGTGTTGTAAAGCACAACAATGAGTTCAATGTTGATCTCTTTGACCTAGGACCATCAAGTGGATGCCCCATAAGGCATCTAGCTTTACAAAAAATTCACAAGTCACCCCCAACCATACTTATTTCAAAGCATAAGGGTGAAGATCACAAAAATGAGAAAGTTTGTCTTTCTCAAACAAACAAAAATTTAGTGTGGGATAATTTAATTATTCTCAACATTAGAAGGGCATACCAGCAAGATATTGTATGTTTTTCATGCTTACTTCCCCGGATGGTTGTCCATATGCATGAAACGAACAATAAACTTGTTAGAAAGGAAAGCTATTTAAACAAGCTAGTTAATGAATTTGTTTGATGTTTTTTTTGTAAAACATTGTACATAGTAGAGAAGGTTTTTTCATCTTTCCAAGAAGTGCATGAGCATAGGTTGTTTCCCTCCTAGAGATAGCGAATTTTGTTTTATTCAAGTTGTAGAGTTTGCAAATTTTCATGAAGTTACAGGTGGCTAACACGTCATTTTTTAGTGTTTGTGACTCCATGACCAATAGATTTCTTAAAGGGAATGGGTCACATGCTTAGCAAAAAAGAATACCCTCCCAAAAATGTTGGCAATTTTTTCCACCATTAAGCCCAATGCAGATAATCAATATGAGACGATTCATCATGGGATAAAAATCTATTGGTGGCAACACGTCATATTATCTACTTTGGTGGGACAACACATCATGTTATCCCCTTTTCACTATTTCACAATTCACTTCAACCCACTTGTTAGGGTTAAGTATGAAATGGTGAAACCAATCAAGTTTTTGTAATGCTCCTCTAGGGAACCCAAGAGAAACTAACCTAAACATGCAACTAAGTTTATAGAATTTTTTTTTTTCTTAAGTGTTAACAAACAACAACAACAACAATAATGTTTTACAATGCGGAAGCAATACAATATAATTCACAACTCACATAAGAATACCACTCAACATAGATTACAAATCTCAAGGGTTCCTTGATGTAGATTATGTAAGCAATAATTAATTACTTTAGATTAGATATAATTACAAATCTCATGTATAAAAATGAATGATAAATACAACATCATATAAGAGATAACATAAATATAATTAATACAATAAGGTATCCATAATAATCCACATCCACTCCACATGTCACAAGGTATGTAATACAATAACCAAAATAAATTACAACATGATATCACCTGAATAACTGATACAAGGATACAAGAAAACATAGAATATGGCTAAGAACACATCTCCATAAATAAAGAACAAGGATCAACTACCATAGGGATCATCCATCACTAGTACACGAACATCAAAATCTCAAATGGTAAAAGAATCACTACCACCCGACCTTGTGGAACCTAAATGGTCCACTCCCACCATGTTGAGGAGATAACAACAGATCCCACTCGGATAAAAAATATCAACAATAAACATAATACAAGCTAAGGAAGAGATCATGAAAGCTCTCTAACTCAAAAGCTACAATAGGACAACAAGGTATAACATACTCAACTAGAGGAAACCAATACACATAGGAAACCTAAGATGCATAAAGGGAAGTGTCATCAGACGAGTCAACTCTAATATTATCTTGGTAGTCTCTCAAGACCTCAGTGCCTGAGTGACTCTATGTGGTATCAGTAACCTCTCGTGTAGATGAGGTACTAACTATGCCATATCCATTCCACATAGGTGACAAGCATCTTCCCACTCCCATCCTAGTCAAAACTCAATTAGGAATTCAGGCATGGGCGAGGCACATAATATCTTATTAATTCATTTTAAACTCTCAATGTCATTTAATTATCACTAGTTAAGCCACTTGTAATAGGATATCCTAGTAGCCACTTGTGGGCTCTGACACCAATTACAAGTCACTTCTTATCTGAATTATGAATCAAATTACAATACCTGGTGTGAAACCTGCAGTATTGTGAAATTTGACATAAAAGCTGAAAAGACTAACAACAAGATTGCAAGCCAAAAAGTGCCTCCATTCTATTCAAAATTGGAGTTTATACAAGTTGGATGGATCCCAAGGGTCACACAAATCCCTTGGAATTGAAATGAAAAGTCATCATAATGTTTATTACAAATAAACTATTAAAACTATCAAAATTTATCAAAAAACTATATATAAAATTTAGGTCCACTTGGAGAAGGCATAACTTTATCATCCTAGCTCCAAATTGTGAACCATTTGATGCGTTCGAAAGGTATTCAAAATATCTAGAACCAAATTTCAAAAGTGACAACGTTCAAAATTGCAATTTACTAAAACATAGGAAATTTTGAAAAATTAGATTTTCAATATTTTCCCAATTTAATCCTGATCATTCCTCCCCCCTTAAGAGGCAATGGGCCCCATTGCACTAATCTGTTGCAATAGATGAGAAAATTGTTCTTCAATTTGTTCCTTAGTAAACCACTTGCCTTGATGAGAATGCTGACCAGCTTGAACTACTCGATACAGAGGAATGTTTTGATTTCTCAAAGTCTTTAAAATGGCTTCAGTAGCATGGTCACACTGGACTGGAGCAATAGTAGATGGATTTAACTCTGCAGCTTGAATGTGTTTAGTAGCTTGGAAAATGTCCAATAAAGGAGGAAAATAGGGTCTCAACAATTCCACATTGAAAACTGGATGTAGTCCCAAAAAGGATGGCAAATTAAGTTCAAAAGCATTTTCACCAACTTGTTTCACAATAGTGAATGGTCCATAACGAAGAGGATGAAGCTTCCTATTTGGTCCATACAGGTGCTCTTTCTGAAGATGTAACCATACCTTGTCACCAATCTAAAACTAATGAGGATTTCTATGTTATCATGCCTTTCCTTATACTTCTGATTACTCTACTCCAAGATCTCATAAACTTGTTGTTGTAGGTGTCTAATGTTATCAATGAATTTTTTTGCTTTATTTACCTCCTTGTCACCATTCAATGGACTATTAGATTCTAGAGATGGTGTTGCTACATCCATAGGTGCCAATGGTTGGTACCCAAGAGAAACCTCAAATGGATTGTGCCATGTAGTACTATGGAGTGCACGGTTGTAGCTGTGTTGCACATAGGGTAAGCTTTCATCCCATGTGCGAGGATTTTTTGAATGATACTTCCATAAAATATGAATAATCATTTGATTCACCACTTCTATCTGCCCATCTGTTTGGGGATGGAATGATGTGGACTTTGTCAACTTGGTGTCCATTTTAGCCCATAGTGTAGACCAAAATTTGCCTGATGAACCTGCTATCCCTATCAGAAATAATGGTTTTGGCAAAACAAAATGAACCCAAACATGTTCAAAAAATAGCTTGGCAGTATCTTCTATAGAAATCATCTTTTTACATGCTACCATGATAGCCATTTTAGAAAACCTATCTACCACAACATATACACAATCATGACCTCTCCTAGTAGTTGGAAGCCCAGACATAAAATCCATTGAAACAGACTACCATGGCTTATCAAGAATAGGTAATGGTAAGTATAGACCCAACTTATGGTTTGCTGGCTTTGCAATTGCATAGGCTGCACAAGCTTGTATATGTGAAATGATATCCTGCTTCATTTTTGGCCAATAGAAATACTTTTGAAGGATAGCAGTAGTCTTACCAAGACCAAAATGTCCTGCAACACGACTATAGTGAGCTTCCCATATCATTTTCTTCCATTCCTCTGTGGGTACACATATGTGACCATTATGGAAAAGCAACCCATCCTACAAGTGAAAATCAGAGACAGACTTTCCTTCTACCAAATTACTATAGATGTTAGCAAAATCAAGATCAGTACCATATATTTGTTCCCAAGTGGATGATTGATGACTGCATGAATCCAATACTATTGTCAAACCTACAATTGGAGGCCTACTCAAACAATCTGCCACCTTATTACTGCTTCCTTTTTTATGATGAATGTTGAGGTGAAACTATTGTAGATAGGCTGACCATCGTTGATGTCTATCATTTTGCAACTTCCCTTGTGTTTACAAGAATTGAAGTGGTTTATGGTCTATATGTATAACAGTTTCCTTTCCCAGTATATAATGTTTCCATTGTTTGCAAGCCTAAACAATGGCATACAACTCCTTATCATAGGTGGGGTACCTATGTACTATATCAGAAAAATTTTCACTGTGATAGGCAACAAGATGCCCATGTTGCATGAGTATCGCACCAAGAGCATAATCAGATGCATCTGTTTCTATCTCAAATGATTGGTGTAGATTTGGGAGGACCAATACTAGTGCTAAACATAATCTTTTCTTTAACTCCTCAAATGCTCATTGCTTTGCCTCTGTCCACTAAAATTTTGCTTGAGCTCCACCCCTTAGTGATTTATTGAGAGGCCATGATATATGTGAGAAACTAAACACAAATCTGTGATAGAAGTTGGCTAAGCCCAAGAAGCTATGAAGCTCTATGAAATTTTTAGGGGATGGCTAATCTTTGATTACTTTAATCTTTGTTGGATCAACATGAACACCCTCGGTATCAATGATATACCCTAAGTATTGAATACTCTGCATACCAAAAGAACACTTCTCAATGTTGGCATAAAGTTTGTGTTTTTGCAGGTTGAAAGCACTTGTTCAATAGGTTGCAAATGCTCAGACCAAGTTCTACTAAAGATGAGTATGTCATCCAAATAAACAACCACAAAGGAATCAATTAATGGTCTAAGCACATCATTCATCAACCTCATAAATATGGTTGGGGCATTTGTTAGGCCAAAAGGCATGACCAACCATTCAAACAAACCTTCCTTAGATTTAAATGTAGTCTTCCATACATCTGTTGGATCAATTGGTACTTGGTGGTATCCATACTTCAAGTCAATTTTTGTAAAGAAATTAGCCCCCCTAAGTCGGTCCAACAAATCATCAATTTGAGGGATTGGATATCTATTCTTAACAAAGATTTTGTTCAATGCCCTATAATCAATACAAAGTCTCCATGTCCCATCTTTCTTTTTAGCAAGGACAATTGGACTGCCACAAGGTGAAGCACTTGGATGAATGTGTCCTTTCTGAATCAACTCTTGGATTTGTCTCTTAATCTCATCATTTTCCAAAACTAACCTCCTATATATTGGCTCATGTGGTAGTGGTGTGCCTGGGATTAAATCAATAGAGTGCTTGACTTGATAGTGTGTTGGTACTCCCACTGGTGGTTTAAACACAGTATGATATTCCTTCATAATTCTATCCATTTGATTTTGTTGATTTTTTGTTATGGTTACCTTAGCATGTGTATTAAGAACAACTGACTTTATTTGTTCAGGGTGAATCATGAGTAGAACAAAATCTCTAGTTTGAGAAATCAAGTGTTTACATTATTTAGCAGTAATTAAAGAAGTAGTTTATGTTGGACATACCTCTGGTATTCGATATCTCTTCCCACCAAGCTTGATTGTAACACTACGTGGCATGGACTCATACACCCCATGCCTCTGATACATGTATGGTTTCCCTAGCAAGACATCACATACATCCAGCGGTGCTATATCACATATCACTTCATCCTTGAAAGGCTTGATTGAATATGGTAGATGACATTGTTGATTTATTTGAATATCTTGTCCCTCATTTACCCATCCCGTAGAGTATGGTTGTGGGTGTCTTGTCACTTTCAAATTTAATCTTTTGACTATCTCCCTAGAGATCAAATTCTTTTGACTCCCAGTGTCAACAATAAAATGCAGAGGCTTTCCATGAACCCACATCTGTGAATGAAAAAGTCTCTCTTCATCTTCACGGGGAAATACTTTAGCAATTCCAACTATGGCATATGGGTTTGCTTCTATGATGGAATCATTCTCCTCTTTCTCATAGTTATCTATTGGTGACGATTCAAGTTTAGCTTCCTCTCCTCATATTTATGTCATCAAATTTTTAATACTTCGACAATCCTTTGTATTATGGGTTGGGGACTTATGCATCTCACACCACATGCCTCTATCTATCTGTGTCTTTTTAGCAGCCCACCATGTGTTCTTCGGTGAATTTGAATGAGGTTCCTTGGTCACCTATTTTCCTACAAATTTATTACCACCTTCAACCCTTGGCTTATTATTTGCAAAGTAGTCCCTATTTCCTTTTTGCTTGAATTTCTCTTCAATTTTTGTAGCATATTTATAGGCAATTTCCAATGTCTCAATATTCAAAAATTCCATCTCTATTTGAATATACATGTAAAGTCCACTCTGATATTTTAAAATCTGATGCTTCTCTGAATCCTTAAATATATCAAGTTTTGTTGAAAGTGAATGGAACGTATTGGTGTAATCTTGCATAGACTGGTCCATCTTTTGTCGAAGCAACTATCATTTTGTGTATTTTTGTTCATATACATCCTCAGGAAGGTAAGCTTCTTTTATATATTCCACAAATTCTCCCCATGTGGGCTTCTTATCAAGAGATAATCCAAAATTGTCTTCAACAATTAATTCTCGTTCTTTATTTGCTACTCTGGTTTCCCATTCTAATTTCACATGGGTTTCAGCTTTGAGGAGAGCAAATGTTATTTTTTATGCATCTAAGAAATCATTTACAACAAAGTATCTATCCAACTTTGATAACCAATTATCAACAGCTTCAGAATCGACTTTTCCTTCAAAATTTGGGATGTCAAAATTGACCTGCACCTTGAAAGGGGTACTTCCACAAAATGATGTTCCTAGTCTAGAGGGTTTTGATTATGTAGAAGGTTTGAAAATTGACTCATCATCTTCTGTCATTGCTTATTTAAAGCTTCCTCTATTAACTGCTTAATAGCATCGTCTGACATCTTTGATTGCATGCGTCTCAAAGATGGATATTTTGACAAATCTTGTGTATCCAATCCTAATCTTTGGTAGGAAGACCTTGTGTGAATTGGCATAACTTTCTCATCCTAGCTCCGAATTGTGAACCATTTGATGCATTGGAAAGGTATTCAAAATATCTAGAGGGTAAAAGCACAAAGTTGTGTCACGTTTCAGGACAACTTATCAGCACAGCTGAATTTGAGTATTTCTAACTAAAATTATTTTTTGTCAAACATATGGTCTATCTAGATTCATTCTAGCTAAGTTAGATAAGTTCACTTTTTCCAATTGGAAATATCTATTAAATGCATGTTTTATAACAATTACTAAAGAAATAAAATTATTTCAGAAAAGCGACGTTTCAATAACTCTTACTCTTTTTAATGATATTTTTTACAAATATAAAAATACCCTTTTTTAGAGCACAGAGTCAAGATTATCATCATATAATTTTTATAGTATTTTAATTAGATCCAATATATTATAATTTCAAAATACTACAAGTAGGTATTTTAACATTCGAGAACAAGATGCATCAAAAATAGAAAAAAATAGTAAAGCTTATCAAAAAAATTAAAAATTTATATTTAACACTAGAGGAGAGAGTTATCTTCAAGAATGTGTAATTTATCTTCTGAATGGTGTAGATTTGATATGGGAAATTTGACGCGAGATGAAAACTATCAATTTCAGGTATGTTTGACTTTGAGTAGTTATAACAGAGAAAATATACATTGAAAACTAATTTTTCTTCTTTTCTACACTAGCTATACATTTTATCTATGACATATTTTGAAATCAAAGGAAAAAGAGACTATTTGCATATACTTTTTTGGTGCGGACAAGACCCTCATTTTTTAGCATTTTTCAGCAACTTAAAAATGGACTTAAAAATTTTAAAAACTATGTGAATTCTTGTTCAAAAAAAATTAAAAAAATTATAGCCATAAACTTCATCCACATTTACACATTTCATTAGTTTACATCATCTCCAAATTTTAAGCATAAATACCATTTTTATGTCATTAAAGTTAAAATTTTTGTGTGTTGTTGACCTTTTCCTTTATAAAAGTGTGACACAGCTTTGTACTTTTAAAAAGTGACAACGTCCCATTGGCACTTTTGGGAGCAATCCAAACCTAGAAATGCACAGAAGACGCTCAAAATTGCAATTTACTAAAACATAGGAAATTTTGAAAAATTAGATTTTCAGTATTTTCCCAATTTAATCTTGATCAACTTCCCACCTGTACACTTAGTTAACCTACCTAGGTTCACAACCCAAATAACATCAAAGATAATAATAATGTCCCTCGAGACTATTCCACAAACCACCAGGAACATGCAACAGATCTCTAACCATAATGAGACAAAACACTCTCCAAGTATCCACAATAAATATACTCATGATCCCATGGATAGGACATAAAAAGTCAACACCATATTCCCCCATGTAGAATATGAAGTAAAACATAGTTATACAAAATAACCTCCACAAAATAGTATCAACACTCAATTAATGTAATACAAAAAGATGTACAAGGCCCATGGTACTCCGACCTAAGCTCACCTTAACCCCCCAATAACATCAACACATAAAGTTACAAGGTATACAAAAAGAAACCAAAACACAATTCAAGTTTCAGTTATCTAAAACATTCAATTCATTTTCAAAGGTCCAATTTGACCATAATCATAACCATACGAAAATTTCATGCATGAATAATCTTAATTGAAACACCTCCTTATAAAATTTACATACTGAAAAACCATAATAATAATAATAATGATATATAGATGTATTTTATAAATAAAGAAATAATTAAAAAGAAGAAGAAAAAAATAACGTAAATATTAATTAATTAAATTAATTAATGTTCTAATTAAATTAAATTAAACTAAATAAACAAAAATTTAAAAATAAATATGATTTAAATTTAATAAAAATAAGCTAACAAATAAATTTTTATTTTTATTTTTAAACAAAAGTAGGGTATCCACCATATTTTATTAATCTGATTCAAAAAATCCCTCGAGGAAGAACCAGTAAGAAACCCCGGGATCATAGTTATATACAAGCATATATTCGAGGATAGATAGATACATGTTCTTTTACATAGACTGTTCTATATGCCCTTAGTCATATTACAAAACTAGCCCATATATCAAAGAGTTCCAGATATATGCTATAAACAAGCTGAGCCACATCTAAGACAAGCTCGATTTGATCAAAAAAATGAAAATGCCAACTTCAAACTATACAACAAAATAAAGTTTTGGCATAGCTAATATCCCAAAAAACTTAATCAAAAAAGTAACACCGAGGAGCTAATTGACCATGTCATCCGACGCGCTGGTAGGAACAGGAAGGCTTGCTAGAGGAGATGGGAGTTGAACAAGGGGCATCGGCTCATCCGTCATATGGCTCAGTTCGCAGACATCACACATTCCCTCAGAGCCTTGAAACTGGAGTGGAGCATCACCCATCGCCAAACCTACTAGCTGAGCATTGATGTCAGGGACCCGTAATGAAGTTCCCAAGCTTTGGCCACTGGCTGAAGGCTATAGCGCATTGATAGCACGAGGAAGTGGAGAATTTGGGAGGTCAATGATATCCAAGTGATCATTTACCTGAGATTTAACTCTGGCCACCAAGTGAAACCCCAGCCTCCGACCCAAGATACGAAGAGCATTCTCTACAAATCTAGCATCTTGTGCACATAGTGAACGTTTTATACTTTCATAGAGGAGAAAGCAATCATGATTTGTGAGAAAATCTTGATGAGAGAATAGACCACCGACTAGCACCAAACCCTCCCATAAGTCATAATGTTGCATAGCCCACATTAGTGCATTGTCTTGAAGAAAACTAGGATTAACCACTTTGCTAGCTAGAGACGACACCAAAGTCATTGATTGGGCCAAGTCCATCACATTAGACAAAAAAATTGAAACAACTTGCGAAGGGAAGATAATATGTCGTGAGTGTGAAGCAAAGATTTCTTCCCCAAGAACCAACTGGATTGCAGCCCTCAATGCATGTGAATGACATATGAACATAGCAGAGAATGAACCCTCATCGATGTGAGCCGGCAGAGCCTCATCCATATGCCCCATTGGTAGCTTAACTCTATAATTTCTTGGCATGATTTCATGGTGATAACGTGTGCACTGACTACATTTCATACACTGTGAAACCCGAAAATCCATTGCATCCAAACTTGAACATACCAAAGAATAATAAATTTACACAAGGGGCCATGTATTCGAAGCTGTCATGCCTCAACAAGTACATCCGAATTAACATTAGGATCACCCAAGTGTGTGCAAAATGCTGCAAAATCTCAATCACAGTATAGGAAATTGGGATTCTACAAGAACTACCCTGAGTGTACATCGACCACTACTCTCGCATGTGTGACGAGATCCTTGAGAATGGGGAAATAGAGATGGCGGCACATATGATACACAAGAAAATGATGGCAAGTTGTTGAGGACTATGAAAAAACAATTAAACAAAACATGGGGGGGTGGCCCCACACCTTCCTTCCTTACCATGCGACCCTAATGGATGCCGCCAGCAGGGAGCCCACTATCATGCGACTCTCTTGGGATGCCATCGGTAGGGACTCTATCGTGCGTGATGAAGGGTGCTCCCCTTAATACCACAAACATATAATAGAAATAGAGAAACAACAGCAATATGCAAGAATAGAAAATAGATTTCTTATTATCTCCACAAATGTGGAATTACAAATTTCTAGAATTACAATCTGCAAAGCCACATGGGCATTTTCCCTTACAATATTCTAAGGGACAAAGCCTTGAATTATTACCCAAACTACTCTGAACTTCTCCGAACTGCCTAAGACAACACTACGGGCCTTCCCTATATAGGTAATTTCCACCGCCCAAGAAGGTTCCAAAAATTTAGCCTTTTAGGCCAACAAAACATGGAATTATTTTATTTTTACAATTATTACAATAGGGTCGGCTCAAAGAAAATACAAAATATGTTTTTAGGTAACCTAACTTCCAGAGTCCATAACTTTTTAACCGTTGCTCTATTTTTCTATTGTAACCACTTTTCAGAAATATCATGATGAGATCTACAGTGCCTGACTCGCACAAGCTCTAGTTAGTCGGGGGTTGATCGCGATCCGAAGCCTCTAAGGCCTTCAAAACTGAGCTCAAAAATTTCATACTCAAAAACCTCAATAACTTCCCCAATACTGATGATGTGGCAATGAAACTCAACTGGTAGGCTGAAATGACTGAGATGAACCTCCACCTATGAAATCAGAACATTTTGAGATCGTATGACCAACTTACTAAAAATAGTAAGTTTCCATAAATAGTAGCTCTGCACAAGATAGCCCTTATTGAAAATAAAACCAAACATATTTTTGGGCGATGCAAGATTGCTCTTACACCTAGGATGCTCCTGCATCAGTGTGACTCCCTTGGGAGACCGTCGGCAGGGACACTATCATGCGACCCCTTCGGGAGATTGTCAGCAGGGCCACTGTCGTGCAGCTCCCTTGGGAAGGTTGCCAATAGGGTCTCCGGCCTATGGGGGTACAAGGGTGGTGTCCCATGCCCACCACAAAATATCACTTATTTCTTTCTTTCTTTCTTTCTTTTTCCAAAAAATGCATAAAATAATAATTTTGTTTTATTTAATACTTCTATTTTATTTTTAAAAAAATTAAAGATCATTCACCAGAAATTAATACTGGAACAAATAGCAACCCTCTAAAATTAATACACAAAAGTATATTTTTTTGTAAAACCAAATAATAGATTAAAAAACAAATCTCTACAAATCGTAGGCATGCAAGGCATATAGAAACCAATTGATTTTCTTCAATAGAACTAGGTTCTTTTGACAAACTAACATCTAATGATTCCAAATTTCACATGAAATTTCCAAAAATAATCTTTTGCAACATATTGAGAAAATATAACAATTTCATTAAGATTTATTCTAGGGTTTTCAAATACCCAAAATGAAATACCATTTCTATATGACATCAATTCAATCCAATTTCACAACAACAAACGCAACACCAAAATAGGAGCAAATTTCAAAATAATCACACGCAATCTCAAACACAGAGTAAACAATCTTTTCAAAAGAACATCTATAAAGAAAATGAGGGTTTCAAACCCTACCTTAACCAATGCCTGAAAATACGAAGCCAAGAAAGACCAAATTCAACCTTCAAAATTTGAGCTTTCAAACAATCATGAAACTATGCCCACCAAAACAAGCTTTTTCAAAATTCTCCCAACTCTTCCAAAGCTCCTCCAAAACCTGATAGATGTACTAAAAATAATACTTAAAAATCCTACATAAAAAAAACCTATCCGTCCCAGGGTTTCCAAAACATGAAAACTCAAAAGCAAAACTCAACTCTATCTCCCTAGTTGCATGATAAAATAACTCAATAAAATAATGTACTTTTAAAATAAAACTCCAACTCAACTTTTAATTATAATTTCAATTTCACTTAAACCAAAAGTGCAACTTAAATCGCATTTCAATTATTTAATTACTCAATAAATACATTAGCATAAATTTAACTATGCAAACTAATAAATTAAAACATTAAATAAATCAACTAGGTCGTTTAATTTACATTAGGATTTAATAATTAATTAAACCCTTTAATTCCAAATTCAGATCTTCTAATTTAATTGGGGGTATTTAATCAACCTTAATAATTAAATGTCCTCTATATTAAATATTTCCACATCATAAAATATAACTATTTAAATTCCCTAATTACTCCTAATTTAACTATTTAAATCAAATAATTCACACACGCAAACACACTTGACTCCCAAAATATGAAAATCAACTAACCACATAACAAGCAAACACCAAGGAAGGATTCAGGAATTCACGTCATCTTAACGCATTCAGATAGGAAACTCAATCAAAAACTTGTCCCCTAATTTAGGACAATATTGGCTTGGGTTGGGGTTTGGACCTGTGTGTTATCTCCCATCTTCCCATTTGAGGTATTGCAATAGGGCACGTTCATCCTGATAATTCAAGGAATTTGATGCCTAGTACCTGAAGTCCTACATAAAAGACAAGCATGTACATACATGTATAGATATATAAAAGACAATGGCGAGGATCGGTCATTTGTGTGGATCTTGCAAGCAAGTAACTATGACTTTGTTTCTCAACCACATCAAGAACGTCAAACAAAAATATAAAACATACACATCAACCATACACATGAAAGTATGGGGTCAGTAAAACCATAAGCATCAATGATATCCTAACATATAATTCATCATCCTAAAATAGTCATATCATATAGAAAATCAGAGTATGGGAGGGGCATTACATCCACCTCCCCTAAAATTAGGCTTACTCCTAGAAGCCTACAAATAGATAAGGATATATATCCCTCAAGCACAAAGCATTTACTAAAACAAAAGACATAACAACATCTAAAGACAAGCCATAAAATAAGAACACAATATATAGTCATTAAGAGCAATATAATCCTGGTTTAAGAATAAATCAAAAATCACATTGATCAATCATTCATTAAAAATTTAAATAGATCTAAACCCTTATTCATTCATCATTATATAAAACATCTAGTAATCAATTGTATATAATACATATTTGTATCTACATCAAATAATCAGTTAAAAAAAAATTCATGCAAAGGTAGCTAATTCAATACTTACATAAAATCCAATTTGAACAAACAAGTTTAATATCATACCTCTAGGTTCATAAACAATCGTCTCAAAAAAAGAGTTATATGTCTAAGTTTTGTTTAAAGTTTTGATATTTTAGACATCTAATGGGCACACAACTTCCCTAAGTTCCAAGTGTAGAAACTCGGGCTCTAATACCAAGTGTAATGCCCTGCCAGGGAACCCAAGAGAAATTAACCTAAACATGCAACTAAGTTTATAGATTTTTTTTTCTTAAGTCTTAACAAACAACAACAACGGTGTTTTACAATGAGAAGCGATACAGTATAAATCACAACTGACATAAGAATACCACTCAACATAGATTACAAATCTCAAGGGTTCCTTGATGTAGATTACATAAGCATTAATTAATTACTTTAGGTTAGATATAATTACAAATATCATGTATACAAATGAATGATAAATACAACATCATATAAGAGATAATATAAATACAATTGGTAATATAAGGTATCTGCAATAATCCACATCCATTGCACATGTCGCGGGGTATGTAATACAATAACTAAAATAAAGTACAATGTGATATCACTTGAATAACTGATGCAAGGATACAAGAAAATATAGAATAAGAAGGCTAAGAACACATCTCCATCAATGAAGAAAAAGAATAATAAACTTCCATAGGGATCATCCAACACTGGTACACAAATGTCGAAATCTCAAATAGTAAAAAAATCACTACCACCTGACCTCGTGGAACCTAAATGGTCCACTCCCACCATGCTAAGGAGATAACAACAGATCTCACTCAGATAACAAACATCAACAATCAACATAATACAAGCTAAGGAAGAGATCCTGAAATCTCTCTAACTCAAAAGCTACAATAGGACAACAAGGTATAACATACTCTACCAAAGGAAATCAATACACATAGGAAACCTAAGATACGTAAAGGGAAGTGTCATCACATGAGCCAACTCTAAGGTTATCTCAATAGTCTCTCAAGACCTCGGCGCCCTAGTGACTCTATGTGGTATCAGTAACCTCTCATGTATATGAGGTACTAACTATGCCATATACAGTCCACATAGGAGGCAAGAATCTTCCGACTCCTATCCTAATCAAAACTCAATCAGGAACTCAGGCATGGGCGAGGCAAATAATATCTTATTAATTCATTTTAAACTCTCAATATCATTTAATTATCACTTGTTCAGCCACTTGTAATAGGATATCCTAGCAGCCACTTGCGGGCTCTGGCACCAATTACAAGTCACTTCCCACCTATACACTTAGTTAACCTACCTAGGTTAACAACCCAAATAACATCAAAGATAATAATAATATTCCTCGAGACTGTTCCACAAACCACCAGGAACATGCAACAGGTCTCTAACCATAATAACACAAAACACTCTCTAAGTATCCATAATAAATATACTCTTGATCCCATGGATAGGACTGTAATACTCCAAAAATGGGCTATAAGTTCATTAATATCCTACATCTTCAATTCGAACGAAATCGACATCAAAGTCCTCATCTAAGGCACATCTAAACATCATCGAATCATAATTGATTATCTTAAATTCTGCATCAGGGAATATTCCTAGTAATATTCCTAATCATCATAATTATCTTTAATTTTATAATTATTTGGCAATAAATCACATTTATCCTAAAGCTTGATTAATTGAATATTTTTATATTTAATTAATTAGATTTAATATTTGCCACTTAATTGTTTAATTAAATTTAATTCTATCTATTATTAATTATGTTATTTAATTTTGACAATAAATCCAAATATCCTATGAATAATTGATTAAATTTTTATTTAATTAATTAAAGCAAGTTGTCATTATTTAATAATATAGTTTTTAATTAAAATTTGATTAAATAATTGATTAACCCATAAATCAATTATTTTATTTTTAAAAGTAGTTAAGTTGGAAATAAATCACTTTATTATTAAATTAATTCATAAATAAAACATGCACAATCATAAAAGCAAACAACTATCAATTATCAATTAAAGCTAAACTCTATTTTGAGTTAAAGCTTAGCTTTTGCATGTTTTTGTGAGTTAATTATCTTTTATTTAAAAATAACTCAAAAATCAACCTGAGTTATTTGAATGATTTATGGCTTTTTTTATGCACCTCCAAAACCTTGGATTTCTATAAAAACAAGGCTCAACTCTTCATAATTCATCTCTAATTCATCTCTAATTCATCTCTCAATCATCTCTCAAAATTTGCATCCAAGCATCTCGCAAATTGCAAACTTACTCTACAGGAATCATAGCATATCAGATTTGGAGAATTTGCACAATTGGAGCTTGAAAGAATCAACTTGTGAATTCAAAGCTTTGTGAGATCAATTTCAATTGCATATTTTTCATATCATAGCATAGAATTTCATAGCTTTGCATACCATTGTTAGATAGATCAATTCATAGCATATCAATTTCATCTAGCATAGATTCATATCAGTTTTTATCATTCTTATTGCATAGAAAATATCAAAAATATAGATTAATTGCATTCAATTTCATATCCATCTTTTGCATTCAAATCTTTCATTTAGGTGTCGTCTAGGTCACTGATTTCGATAACAATCTGAGAACATTAATCTCGCACCTATTAGAAGGCAGTAAATCGCTTGGTTAGATTAGATTTCAATTTTGCACGATTTTGATTATCACTAACCTCTAATGTTTTACTGAGTGTTGTGTCTACAGATCAGGTACAATTTTCACACACATATTTCTGGCACCCACCATGGGGCAACCCACCTTTGCATGCTGATTTTGATTCTTGGAGCTAAAACCCTAAAGTTTCAAAGATTTAATTTTATCTCCCAAACAGCTTAGAGTTTTGGTCTGAAATTTTTTTTACAGGTTGGAGACATATCAGGGAAGCTTCGAAAAAAAATTCAGAATTTTCTGAATTATTTTGAATTTTTAATTAAAAAAATTTATTTTTCATAAAAAATTAATATCTGACGCAAATCAGCATATTTTTCTAAATTTTTTACATTTTTGGAAAGCTCTTCAAATTCTATAGGGGGTCTATTATTTGTGTTTTAAATTTGGATGCAATTTTATAGCTCAAATAGTCAATTTGCAAAAACTGGTCTATTTTGATAAAAATAGGTCTTTAGGGCACAAATGAAGAGATTTTTCTAAAATTTTTGCATTTTTGGAAAGCTCTCTATTTTTTAGTAGGGGTCTCTATTCTGAATTTCTATTTTTGTGGCCAAAATCATATCAAAAAAATTAGATCTTGTTGACTAGGTCAAATGTAGTGCAAAAAAATTAAAATTTTATGATGGGTATGCACTTATTTTTCATATGATTCAATGCATGATATGAGTTGTCATTTGGATTAATTTATGGTTATTATTGCTCCTAACAATTGATTTTTAGAGCTAACCCTATGGTTTTCATAAGTTGAATATATTTTGCATATCTTGTTTGCTTGTTTGCTTGTTGGAGAGTTCGTCACTTGCTTGCATGGAAAAGCTCAACAAAAATTGCTAAAAATTAGGTAGAATCTACTAAGCGCATTGCAAGGATCACGAGGTATTCTCCTTGTTCTGAAAACATTTTGATTTGGACTTAAAATAAATCTCTTATGTGTCAAGCTTGTGTGCATCTTTTCATGCTTTTGATCTATTTCTACACACTTGCATAATTTGATACTAGGTTGTGATCCCTTAAGGATTCATTAAGTAGTCTTAGAATACTTGTGATTGATCTTGATTACTATCTTGGGTTATTAGACTCGCTAATCCACCAGCCCCTCATTTTTGCCCCGTGATTGTAATCTCAGCGCCATAAAAGGGAGGGGTCAACAGGACAGAAGCGTTAAGTGTTCCACTTGGCAACCCTTTTGTGCTTTTAGGAACTCACTTGTTTTCTAAGTTGTGGACTCATTTTCAGCTTGTGTGAGGTGTTAAGTGTTCCACCTTGTGGACTCATCTCATATTTTCTTTAAGCGTTAAGTGTTCCTCTTTCTACTTTTTGGATGCTTTTGGTAGATTTGCTTTCAGGAATATATATGTGCTCACATAGTAATTAGGCCCTATAAACACTATTCATGATTCTTGAGAGATTGGATTCCTAGAAAAATCTTTCTTGACGACAAAATCCTTGTAGGTAGGGAGGATACTTAGTGCGTTTCACATTCAACTTGGTTAGTGCATCTTCTCTTATTGATCGACACATTCTCTCTCCGGAGAGGTTGATAGATCACGTAGGGTTGATATCACGAGCTTTGGTGAATCAAAATTGGTTAGTGCGTCTTCTCTTATTGATTGATACATTCTCTCCTCGGAGAGGTTGATAGATCACGTGGAGTTGATATCACAGACCTTGGTGGAACAAAACTTTGTCTTAGCGTGTCGGATTAATCTGCTTGCTTTGTTTGGGTTAAAAGTGAAGAGGTGTCAAAACCTTGGATCTAGAGCCAAGTCCCCTTGTGGTATAAATCTGTGAGTCACCTTTAGAGAGGGTTAACTGTAGTGGACAATCCCTTCATAGGGCAAACTGCGTTGACGGAACCTCAATCGGTAATAGCCATTTTCGCCATGGTAGTGACAGCCGCTATATAAATGTCCTTGTGGAAAAAATCTCCACAGGTATGGTTCATTGTTGGGTTGTCAGATCTCCCTAGCAGCTCTTGAAGATTAAGTTCTCAGACTATGTCAAAACCCTGGTGCACCGGGATTGGAGTTCACCCCTTTGAATCATAAAAGTTGCAGAGTCAAACCATTACTAAAAACCCTAGAGAGGCCAATTTTTCACTTTCAAGTATATGTGTGTTATTGCAAAACTTTTCAAAACATACACAATTAGTACTCTCAGGGATTAGCACAATTTGGTCACTTGATTGTTCATGCGCAAGGTTGCTTTTGCCCTTGTTCATTATTTTCAGACATGCTTGGAATCACTTGCTTGCTGTTCTGCGTGCTTGTTTATCTACTTGGCTATTAAAAATGATCAAATCTGGTATAACCTTCAAAATTTGGACAGTACAATTTGCAAACAATCCAAAATTGAAAACCTTAAATTTTGCAAAAATTGACGTAAAATCTTTCTGGAGTCAAAAGTCATTTCAAGAAGTCAAAAGTCGTACGAGTTTAACAACTGTCGTTTCATTGCTACCCAACTGTCGTACGAGTTTAGCAACTGTCATTTCATAGACTACCTGGTGTCGTACGAGTCTGCAAAATGTCGTTTGGAAAAATTTGAGAGAGTTGTCAGAAATTGTCAAATTGCAAGATATCCAATGTTTCCAGCCTAGTTCCAGAATCTGTCAAAAATATCATTGTGTCAGGAACAGACCAGTAGCTATTGAGCATTCTACCATTTTCTGAGTTTGATCTTTTGAATCTGATCTGGTCTTCTGTTTGATCAATTTGAGTCCTTTTTATCTCGTGTCAAAACTTTGTCATAACTATCAATCTTCAATCAATCTTCAAAAATAGACTAAGTGTTGAGAACTCGTGTCCGCTATCTTTTGGGCGATCTATCCCATACATCCAGGGCACAGTTTCCTTCACCCGCATCTCATCAGATCTTCAAAACTATCATAATCTTGACAAGGTTACGTCATCCAATTTTCTCGAATCAAATTGTTCTTCAGTTGTCTTCATCCTTTTCTTCTGTTTCATTCAAAGTTAATGGTGGAGACCAGAGCTTCTTCACACAAGAAATCAGAAGAAACATCTCAGAACTTACTTTTGACCAATACCCCAGGTCCAACTCTTGAACAACTCATCAAGTCAGGTATCTACGAAGACGACGGTCTCGGTAACTTTTGATTGAAAACTGGTTACATACCTCCTTTATCAACTCACAGAGGTAATCAGCAAACTCCTCCTCAATCTGTTCCAGGGAGCCCAAAAACTCCTATCATGTCTCAAGCAGGGACAAACCACGGTTCTCTAGGAGGAGGGTCCCAAGGACACCATTCTTAACATAATGTCGACCAAGAACCTACCCCCTCTGAAATCCATCGATGTCAGAATGACGATGAATTCCAGAGAATGATGAGGCATTTCTTGAAAGTGGATAGAGAGGCATACTTTTTACAATTAGCCCAGGAAGGGGCTAAGCTTCCTCCCAACTTTAACGTTGATGATATAATCACACATGAGGAAGAAACTCCACTCACAGCTATGACAAAATAGATGCATGCTATACAAGTCGAATTTAACAATCTTAAGAAGGAGAAGGAACCCAAGGAGTTCTCCATGGAGGCCCTATGTCCTTTCCCGTTCGACAAAAACTTGTATATGCCACCATTCCCAAAAAGAGTGGAGATTCCAAAGTATGACAAATATGACGGACACTCTGATCCTCAAGATCATGTCAAAGAGTTCTGTATGCAATCCATGGAATTTATGCATGAACCAACTTATCTAATGCATCTTTTTCCTAGATCCTTGGGAGGAGCATCCATTCAGTGGTTTTCAAGATTACCTTCTACGATCAAAAATTTTGAGGAATTGATTAAATTGTTTTATCAATAATATTCCTACAACATTCAACATCCGGTCACCATGATCGATATATGTAACCTCAAGCAATATCTAGGGGAATCATTCCTAACTTTCCTCAAGAGGTGGCGAAAGAAGTTTTCTCTATATGCTAGACCAATTCCCGAAATGGAGAAACTTGAAATCTTTATCAATAACCTTGTTCCAAAGCTCAATTATCCATTACAAATGCAAGATCATGTATCTTTTGATAAAATGGTGGATAATGCAATCAAGATTGAGAAAGTACTTGTCAAGAAAGGAGAAATCACACTTCAAAAGGACAAGTCTGAATCTGGATCTAGCTTAAAAGATAAAACCAAGAGCTGGAATAGAAACAAAGGTATCATCTCTGATGGTGTTGTTGACACTATCCGCACCCCATCAAAGGCACCGGCCTACAATCTCACCCTTGCCACCAAAGCCATTGAAGCTTCAGAGCAAAAATCTACTGAACCATCTCCAAAGAAGCCATTCAAATGATGGGATAATAAATGAAAGTTTACTCCCCTGGGAGAATATTTGGAATCTGCCCTGAGAACCCTGATAGCTGATAACATGATCTCTTTACCGCCAATCCAAAACCCTGATCTAGATCCAAAACCATATTGGTGGAAAGATAATGCATTCTATGCTTTCCATCGGACTAAAGGCCACAGAACTAATGGATGCTTCCACTTGAAGCATACCATTCAAGACTTGATAGATCAAGGGGACATCACGATCGATAATCCTACCAGCAATAATGATCACACAGCATTTGCAGAACCATTTCCACAACATGGAAAGGGAGTTTCCACTTCTCAGCCTAACATGGGGGCAAAAGTCAACTATGCCTACCCTGGAAACAATGCTGTCATCAATATGGTTGAACCATATCTCTCTGAGAGCTGCAATGTCATCACGATTGTATGAAGAGATAGAAATCATTCCTCAGCTAATGCAGTTACCAGATCACAAGCTCAGGCTCATCTGAAAGGACAAACACCAAGTTCATCTAATGTCCCTAAGATACCTTTCAATCTCACATCTGCTTCTAAACAGAAGGTTGCCTTGAAATCTTCCAATCCAAAGGATACAAGACCTACATCTTACAGCATCATCCAACAACTCCAACATACCAATGCCAAAATCTCTATGTTTGAGTTACTTCGAATATCTCCAGCTCACAGAGATATCCTAGACAAAGCTTTGCTCGGCTCTAATGTTCCTGATGATCTAGATCTAGACAGGTTCCAGACTATGGTTGGTCATCTAACATCT
Source organism: Chamaecyparis obtusa (assembly GCA_027943335.1). Classification (NCBI taxonomy): domain Eukaryota; kingdom Viridiplantae; phylum Streptophyta; class Pinopsida; order Cupressales; family Cupressaceae; genus Chamaecyparis; species Chamaecyparis obtusa. The sequence continues at coordinate 27,800 of BSBK01012653.1, forward strand.
CCACAATATATCTCCTTTTCAGAAGAAGATGACAACTCCCTAAGTCACCCACATAATCAGCCCTTGCACATAGAAGTCTTGATCCAGAACCGTCGAGACAAACATGTGTTGATAGATGGGGGCGCAGGCCTCAACATTTGTTCTTACAACTTAATCACACAGTTGGGATTCTCAGAGATGGCTATTGATCCTCGAAAGAAGATCACCATAAAAGCCTATGACGAACAAGAAATAGCTTCTAAAGGCACCATTGTCTTACCCATCCGAGTGGGTCCGGTCATCAAAGATACCACATGTCAGGTGCTTGATCTACCATTGGCTTACAATATCCTTCTAGGGAGACCCTGGATCCATGAAATGCAAGCCATCCCTTCTACGTACCATCAATGCTTGAAATTTCCCTATGAAGGGGTAGAAGTTACTATCCCAGCAGATCTGAGTACAACTTGCAATACATTGAAGGAAAGTGCCGATAAGCTTGTACCTAATAACAGAGAATCTTCCATCAAGCAACAAAATGTGGCTTCCACATCCAAGATGGAAGACATTGCTAATGAGATCAATATCAAAGAAAAGGGGATGGGAGAATACACTATAGAGCCAGTCTTGTCTCTGACATCTCTCCCTATCTCGCCCAAGTCATATGGACAATCTTTGAAGCAATCTAAATCAGAACCTAAGGAACCTATGGAAGCATACAAAAGAAATTTTGTGGCGGAGCAAGTATCCAAACAAGAATTTGAAGAGGATGAAGTTGTGCTTGCATGGCTATACAAAGATGATTCTGAATCCAAAATTGTTCAACCTAGTGAATCTATAGCACCTACAATCCCTTTTAATTCATATGGTCCAGGAAACAAATTGATAGCCAAGATGGGATATTCCGGTCAAGGACCTCTAGGAATCAGCGGAAAGGGTCTTGTGACACCCATTTCACATATTGGTAGAGCCAACAAAGATACTGGTGGCTTAGGCTTTAAGAAGAAACCCTATCATCTCAAAGGTGGTTGTTCTCATGTCATAGAACAAATTGCACCAGGAGAACCCCTTCTTAAGAAAGAAGAAATAGAACCCTCTGATGATGATTCAGATAGCTCTAAGCTTATCCCCTATGAAAAATTGCCTAAAGAGATCAAAGATCTTCTTGATGATACAGATGATCCTATCAAAAGAATTAATGTAGTAGAAACACAAGAACCTACTGTAGCGCAAGAGATGGTTGCACCACAAGAACCAGCCAATCTCGAAGGTGATCAAACTGATCAAGAAGGGGGTAGTTATTCTGACACTGATTCCCATGAATATGAATTCAAGTCAAAGACTGAGGGTAATCCTTCTTGGGGTATTCATCCTGATTTCACACATTTTCTAAGATTTCCTAGAGATCCTGAATCAGAAGCTGAGTCAAATGACTATGAATGGGGTGCCATTTCAAAAGAAGATGAGCTTATAACAAAGAAATATATTGATGTTATTCACCAATATGTATCTCAACCCAACGTAGGTCTAGATCGAAACAATGAACTTAACGTGTCTGATCCACCTATGGCTGAAGAGGACTCCCATGATGATGTTGAGCCTATTCACGAATTGAACATTTTGAGCTGTAATATCACCTTTGAACTTGAGCATCAGCTTAGGACCAATGATGACATATCCATGTCCATGAACACCATATCCCAAGCCTTTCCCGCTTTAACTATCCAATGCCCTGATCTTATCGACCAAACTTCCACAAACCCAAGCCATGGTGTTTACACCTTTTCCCGTGACTATGCCCTTGCTTGTTACCTCAATGCAGTCGAGCCTATGAGGACTTCCATCAGTGAACCGAGCGTCAGCATGACCGAGTCGGACATCAAATATCTTAGTCAAAAAAATAAAAATAAAAATAAAAAGAGTTCTGAGGGTGAAAACCACTTTGTGGCAGTCTCAGAACCTACAAAAGTAAAAAGAAAAGACGTATCTGAAGGTGAAAACCTCTCTGAGGTGCCTAAGGATGAGATATTTGATGTCCTTCTGAGTCATTTAATCCATCAATTTGGGTACAACAGAGGAACCACAATTGGTACATGTAGCACAATCTCTATCAAAAGAAGAGAAACAAAAATTCACTACATTCTTATCAAAAAAAAGATCAATTTTGCATGGAAATATTCAGATATGCTAGGATTGGATCCCAATCTCATTATGCACCATCTATCCATTGCTCCTGGAGTAAAACCAATCAAACAAAAACTGAGAAAGATGCATCCTCATGTTGCACTCTTAGTCAAAGTAGAACTAGAAAAACTCCTAAAAGCTAGATTCATCTGTGTCATAGACTATGCTGAGTGGATCTCTAACATTGTACCTATTTCAAAACTAGATGGTTCAATCAGAGTGTGCACGGACTTTAGAGATGTGAACAGGGTATGCCCTAAGGATGATTTTCCACTGCCTAACATTGATATGATAGTGGACATGACTGCGGGCTATGAAATGTATTCCTTAATGGATGGCTTTTCTGGGTACAACCAAATCAAAATTGCTCTAGAAGATCAAGAGAAAACAGCTTTCACATGTGCGTGGGGAACCTTCTGTTGGAATGTTATGCCATTTGGACTCAAAAATGCTGGAGCTACATATCAAAGAGCAATGACATCTATTTTTCATGATATGATGCATAAAACAATGGAGGATTACGTGGATGATACCTTGGAAAAATCCATGATTAGAACTGAACATCTAATAGACTTGAGCATGATCCTAGATAGAATGGAACAGTTTAGTCTCCGACTAAATCCTAAGAAGTGTGCTTTTGGTGTCACTTCTGAAAAGCTCTTAGGATACATAGTTTCAAAGAAAGGCATTGAGGTCGATCTAGCTAAGGTGAAAGCTATCATAGAGATGCAACCTCCCAAGAATATTAGTCAAATGAGGATGTTGCAAGGCAGAGTTCAATCTATCAGAAGATTCATATCACAGTTAGCTGACATATCACAACCTTTTACAAAAACATTACATAAAGACGTGACCTTTGCATGGAATGAAGAATGCGAGCACAACTTTAACCATATCAAGAATTATCTCTCAAATCCTCCTATCTTAATGCCTCCTATTCATGGGAAGCCATTAATATTATATGTCTCCGCAACAGATACATCACTAGGGGCATTGCTAGCACAGCATGATGAGAACAAAAAGGAAAGAGCCATCTACTATATAAGCAGAACATTGGTGGCGTATGAAAAGAACTATTCTATGATTGAGAAAGCTTGTCTCGCTGTGATCTTTGCATCATAGAAACTGAGACATTACATGTTAGCTCATACCACTCATTTGGTAGCTAAGATTGATCCACTGAAGTACCTACTAAGCAAAGCTACCCTCACAGGTAGACTAGCTAAATGGGTCATGCTCTTGAGCGAATTTGACATTGAATATGTTGAAAGAAAAGCTATCAAAGGACAGGTCATTGCTGATCAATTAGCTGAAGCACCACTATTTGATGATACACCCATGCAAATGGAATTTCCCGATTCCTCTATCATGCACCTCTCTTCTAGAGCATGGCGGTTATTCTTTGATGGTTCCTACACATAGACTGGATCTGGAGCAGGCATATTATTCATCACTCCTCAAGGATATTCGATACCCAAAGCATTCAGACTAAAGTTTCCTTGCACAAACAATATTGCGGAATATGAAGCCCTTTTGAATGGTATGAAAATAGCAATTGAATGGAGAGTAACAGAACTACACATTCATGGAGACTTTCAACTTGTTATCCACCAAGTCAATGATGTGTACCAAACCAAAGATGAAAAGCTCATTCCTTACAAGAGAATGGTAGATGATTTAAAGAAATACTTCATCTCTATCACATTTGAGCAAATACCCAGAACGGAGAATAAGGCTGCCGATGCAATGGCAACACTATCTACTCTCTTACAGCAGCCGGAACATGAGCTACGCTATGAGTTCCTGGTGGAAGCCCTATCCTATCCTGCATATGACTCCCCTAAAACCTGCATGATCTGCACTGTTGTAGGTTATGACTCATCTCGCTACAAAAATCTGTTCTCCTATCTCCACGATCAAATCATCCCCGAGTCCTTTAACCGTTTTGAGAAATGAAACCTTATCCGATCCGCATCCCGATATGTCATCATTGGTAATGATCTGTACAAACGAGGTCTAGATGGTACACTACTTAGATGTTTAGAACAGGAAGAGTCTCAACATGCATTAGAGGAATTCCACGAGGGTATATGTGGGTCACACTCAAATGGTTTAATGTTAGCTCGAAAACTTATTAGGGCTGGGTACTATTGGCCTGAAATGGAGAAAGAGGCTATTAAATTTGCTAAAAACTGTCAACAGTGTCAAGTACATGGCAACTTGATTCATGCTCTAGGGAGAGATCTGATTCCCTTTACTACACAATGGCCTTTTCAACAATGGGCATTTGATCTCATAGGTGCTATCCATCCACACTCTTCTAATGGACATACCCATATAATCACAGCCACAGATTATTTTACAAAATGGGTAGAAGCAGTTCCTCTAACACAAGCAACGGGGAAACAGATCTCTATGTTCATCCTAAACTACATCATTTGCAGATATGGGATCCCTCACTCTATAATCACAGATAACGGGGGACAATTCAAAAATAAGGATCTAGATGACTTATGTGCTAAATTCAAGATTACACAACATTGGTCTTCTATTTACTATCCTTAAGGGAATGGACAAGCTGAGGTTTCAAACAAAAATCTCTTGAAGATCTTGCACAGAACAGTTAATAAAATAGGAAGAGACTGGCATCTCATGATCAATCCAGCTCTCTGAGCCTACAGAACTAGTATCAGAACACCTACTGGGGCTACACCATTCACTTTAGTTTATGGGTCTGAAGTGGTACTACCTATTGAGGTTGAAATCCCATCACTCAGAATCAGAATGCATGGGCTTGTCACTGATGAAGACTACAGAGTGTCTAGGTTACAAGAACTGGAACTACTAGATGAGTGCAGATAAGCAGCGTATGATCATCTTAGAGTGTATCAGAAAAGAATGTCTAGAGGCTACAACAAGAAAGTCCGACACAGAGAATTTCAGGTTGGTGATCTAGTGTTGAGAGAAAATCTTAAAAATCAATCACATCAAGAACACAAGGGGAAGTTCGAACCTAATTGGCTAGGTCCCTTTGTTATCACTGCTACTTTTGGCTCTGGTGCCTATCAACTCTCAACAACTAAAGGAGAACAGGTCCGAGAACCAATCAACGTTCTCCATCTGAAGAAATTCTACGCCTAAGGCATTTAGTGCTTGGTAAATGTCCTAAACAAATCTTAAAAATCAGAAAAAATCTTGAAAAAATGAACATCTTGGTGAAAACCTAGCAATAGACGCCTTGATGATTCACAAAAAAATCAAAAAATATCAAAAGTACAAAAAAAAAATTGAAAAAATGAAAAAGAAGAAAAAGTGCCTTGGTGAAAACCTAGAAACAGGCACCTTGGTAGCAAAAATAGAATCTCTACCAAGATGGTGAAAACCCAGAAAATGGGTGCCACTTGTTCAAAACGCTCCATCTATCAACACAATCTTGGTCTTTCCCAGCTTTCAGTCTTGCTTTAGTTTGTACATATCTCCCGGTTTGTTTCAAACATTTCCAGTTTTCAATAAGTCGATCTGTACACCAATCAACTCAAGCATCTGTATCCTATCAATGTTTAACACTTGGGGGCAATCAATGTCATATCTTATAGTCTCCAATGTATCTTAGACATGTCATATCCACTCAGAGTCCTTTGAAGCTTCATTTGAGTCAGTCAAGTCTGTCTTGTCTCCAGAAAGGATTTTGCATCTACAACAACGCAATCAAACATCAAAACTCAACTGAAAACAATCTATGCTTTTTACATGCTTCTATCTCCTTGTATGCTTACTGATTCGCATTAGGATTTTTGCATATTGTGTCCCTTCGAGCTCTTCGATGATGTCCTTTATAGGATTTAGAGAGTGATGACTGGGGGCATAATCTTTTCTTTGTCTTCTGCTTGTATGTGAAAATCTAACAACTTTGGAAATTTCGGATTGAAATGGTGTTCGACTATAAGAGCCTCTATCTCGAATTGGATGGCCATGCGTACCTCAACCATTGATACCCAGACAATTCAAGGAAGTTTGATCTAACTATTGTCTTTTTGAGTAAGTTCTTTATCCTACTGTGGAACGCAATCTTGCCTAAGGATGTGAACGATAAAGGGTCACTACAGGTAATTCACATTGGATTTAGAATGATCTCTTGACTGTTTGATGTGTTTGAACTCAAGGCATACTCAGGTCATCACGATGTTTATGTTTTGATGCTTGTAAAAATTGCTATATCAAAATGGACATGATATTCAGGTCATCCTAGCATTTATGCCTTGGTGCTTATATCTAATCCGACATTCCAAAAATAAAATCAATATTCATATGTCCATGGTTGTTTGACCAGTGGGTGTTGTATTGATTCTTGCGCATACAAATCAATATTCATATGTCTATGGTTTCATATCTAGTGGGCATTGTATTGATTTATCCGGTTACCTAAAAGTTCAATGATGATAACAAATCGACATATGATTAATGACTAGGTCCTAGGTCTTAGGTTGCATTTCATTTTGCATGTCTCTTTGCATTTTTCATCTTTGCATGATCTCACAATGACTAAACGAACTTCAATGCTTAAACAATTCTTCAAATCACATCTTCAAATCTAACAAGAGCTGAATCTTACACGAAGGTCCATCCAACGAAACAGCTAGTAGAATCCTTTTTCGGGATCAAAATTCAAATCTGAGATCATTCATATTATTAACTACTTGCATAATCGACCTTCAATCATCACAGAAATCCAGAATTCACCTTAACTAATTATCTTACATCAAACTATCAAAATTTCAACTTGGTCAACCATGGTCAACTCATGGTCAAACCTAGTCAAACTTGGTCTTTTAGGACCTCCAAACGATGCAGAATGCATTCTCGGATGTGTTTAACCACTTCTCAAATCAATTAACATGCTTCTAAACTATCAACGCTGACTTTTTCTTGTCAGATTTCAATTTTCATCCCGAAGGGGGCATGGTATTGCACATCATTCAAAGTCTGTAAATCAAATTCTAGCAATCAAATTCTATCAATATCTTTCATCAGTGATCAAGACAACAATCACGTCTAGTCGCTGATTCATCAAAAGTCCTCATCGCTCGAGGCAAATCTATCATCACTTGGGGCATATCAGATTCATCAAGATCCATATCAATTTGGTATTCTCCTATTCTTGTAAACTGTATCAGTTTTGTAACCATCAGATCATAGTGTTCTTTCCTTGGTTCTTCGGCAACTGAAGGGTTCGGATGTGATACTTGCTAGTTCTGCTAAGACAATCGAGTCTAGAACGGGTCACTCACTTCTTATCAATCCTAAGGTTCAGAATCAGATGTTTTGACACTTTTTCGCAATCATCGGTTCATTGTTGTTATAGTGAACATTATCTTTGGTCACTCAAGACCTATTATCTCCATATCAAATCAATATCAATCAGCTTCTGTCTCATATCAATTATCAATTTCAAACATCAATTTAATATCTTTATCAAACACATACTATCTTTGAACCACTGCGCTTCGCACAGTAATTCAAAGAGGGGCAAAATGTAATACCCCAGAAATGGGCTATAAGTTCATTAATATCCTACATCTTCAATTCGAACGAAATCAACATCAAAGTCGTCACCTAAGGCACATCTAAACATCATCGAATCATAATTGATTATCTTAAATTCTGCATCGGAGAATATTCCTAATAATATTCCTAATCATCATAATTATCTTTAATTTTATAATTATTTGGCAATAAATCACATTTATCCTAAAGCTTGATTAATTGAATATTTTTATATTTAATTAATTAGATTTAATATTTTCCACTTAATTGTTTAATTAAATTTAATTCTATCTATTATTAATTATGTTATTTAATTTTGACAATAAATCCAAATATCCTATGAATAATTGATTAAATTTTTATTTAATTAATTAAAGCAAGTTGTCATTATTTAATAATATAGTTTTTAATTAAAATTTGATTAAATAATTGATTAACCCATAAATCAATTGTTTTATTTTTAAAAGCAGTTAAGTTGGAAATAAATCACTTTATTATTAAATTAATTCATAAATAAAACATGCACAATCATAAAAGCAAACAACTATCAATTATCAATTAAAGCTAAACTCTATTTTGAGTTAAAGCTTAGCTTTTGCATGTTTTTGTGAGTTAATTATCCTTTATTTAAAAATAACTCAAAAATCAACCTGAGTTATTTGAGTGATTTATGGCTTTTTTTCATGCACCTCCAAAGCCTTGGATTTCTATAAAAACAAGGCTCAACTCTTCATAATTCATCTCTAATTCATCTCTCAAAATTTGCATCCAAGCATCTCGCAAATTGCAAACTTACTCTACAGGAATCATAGCATATCAAATTTGGAGAATTTGCACAATTGGAGCTTGAAAGAATCAACTTGCGAATTCAAAGCTTTGTGAGATCAATTTCAATTGCATATTTTTCATATCATAGCATAGAATTTCATAGCTTTGCATACCATTGTTAGATAGATCAATTCATAGCATATCAATTTCATCTAGCATAGATTCATATCAGTTTTTATCATTCTTATTGCATAGAAAATATCAAAAATATAGATTAATTGCATTCAATTTCATATCCATTTTTTGCATTCAAATCCTTCATTTAGGTGTCGTCTAGGTCACTGATCTCGATAACAATCTGAGAACATTAATCTCGCACCTATTAGAAGGCAGTAAATCGCTTGGTTAGATTAGATTTCAATTTTGCACGATTTTGATTATCACTAACCTCTAATGTTTTGCTGAGTGTTGTGTCTACAGATCAGGTACAATTTTCACAGATACAAGGACATAAAAATTCAACACCATATTCCCCCATGTAGAATATGAAGCAAAACATATTTATACAAAATAGTATCAACACTCAATTAATGTTATACAAAAAGATGCACAAGGCCTCTGGTACTCCGACCTAAGGTCAACTTAACCCCCAAATAACATCAACACATAAAGTTACAAGGTATACAAAAAGCAACCAAAACACAATTCAAGTTTCAGTTGTCTAAAACATTCAATTCAGTTTCAAAGGTCCAATTTGACCATAATCATAACCATACAAAAATTCCATGCACGCATAATCTTAATTGAAACACCTCCTTATAAAATTTACATATTGAAAAACCATAATAACAATAATGATATATAGATGTATTTTATTAATAAAGCAATAATTTAAAAAAAGAAAACAATAACATAAATATTAATTAATTAAATTAATTAATGTTCTAATTAAATTAAACTAAATAAACAAAAATTTAAAAATAAAATGTGATTTAAATTTAATAAAAATAAGCTAACAAATAAATTTTATTTATATTTTAAAAATAATTAAACAAAACATAGGGGGCGAGGGGGGTTGGCCCCACACCTCCCTTCCTTACCGTGCGACCCTAATGGCTACGGAATTGACTCTGTCATGCGGCTCCCTTGGGATGCTGCCAGGAGAGACTTTGTTATGTGGCTCCCTTGGGAGACCACTGATAGGGACTCTGTCATGCGGCTCCCTTGGGATGCCGCTGGTAGGGACTCTGTCGTGCGGCTCCCTTGGGAGACCGCCGATAGGGACATTGTCATGTGGCCCCTTTGGGAGACCATCAACAGGGCCACTATCGTGCGACTCCATTGGGAAGGCCACCAGCAGGGTCTCCGACCTGTGGGGGTACGAGGGTGGTGTCCTATGCTCACCACAAAATATCACTTTTTTTTTAATTATTTATTTTTCCAAACAATGCATAAAATAATAATTTTATTTAATTTAATACTTTGATTTTTTTTAAAAATTAAAGATCATTCACCAGAAATTAATTCTAGAACAACCAGCAGCCCTCTAAAATTAATACACAAAAGTATTTTTTTTGTAAAACAAAACAATAGATTAAAAATCAAATCTCTACAAATCGTAGGCATGCAAGGTATATAGAAACCAATTGATTTTCTTCAATAGAACTAGGTTCTTTTGACAAACTAACATCTAATGATTCCAAATTTCACATGCAATTCCCAAAAATAATCTTTTGCAATATATTGAGAAGATATAACAATTTCGTTAAGATTTATTCTAGGATTTTCAAATACCCAAAATGAAATACCATTTTTATATAACATCAGTTCAATCCAATTTCACAAGAACAAGCCCAACACCAAAACAGGAGAAAATTTCAAAACATTCACATGCAATCTCAAACATAGAGTAAACAATCTTTTCAAAAGAACATCTGTAAAGAAAATGAGGGTTTCAAACCCTACCTTAACCAATGCCTGAAAACATGAAGCCAAGAAAGACAAATTCAACCTTCAAAATCTTATCTTTCAAACAATCATGAAACTATGCCCACAAGAACAAGCTTTCTCAAAAATCTCCCAACTCTTCTAGAGCTCCTCCAAAACGTTATAGACATACTGAAAATAATACCCAAAAATCCTACATAAAGAAAACCTATCCCTCCCAGGGTTTCCAAAACATGCAAACTCAAAAGCAGAACTCAACTCTATCTCCTTAGTTGCATGTTTCAGTTAATTTCTCCTAGGTTCCCTAACAAGGCATTACAATTTTTCCATGTGGATCTAGTCAGGTCGACTATCAAGAATATGGGCCAATGCTATGACTGTGTTTTCCCAAATTTTAAGCTATGCATCTCCATAATGATCGATGATCCTGGTTTCTTTTACATTTTTTCAATTATCCCAAACAACTTGTTGGGGGTGAGGTGTGAAACCATGATGTCAATGGGTCAAAAAATAGGGTGGGATAATATGTTGTGTTTGTCTATTTGACGTTTCTTTTTCAACATCATGATTTGACTCTTTATGGCCATTACATAGTGTTTGTACTGGATTGTTAATGTCGAACCACTTATTTTGGCTCTATAACACGTTGTCAATGCACTCCGTGCTCATTTATCACTTGCAGGTATGTGATTTATCCCTTCCATCTACTAAGTTCTCTCATTGGCCCTTTTTGTCACTTCCATAAATTAATGAGCACACAGTGATCAAATCTTTTCTAGTTTTGTTTTCTTTCAGCCTTCTTTAACTTGACTCAACCCTAGAGGGGTTTGAACTACATGTTTAATCACGAGTTATGTCTGAACTCTTTAAAAAGGCAATATTTGTACATACTCTGGGTTCTTCTCTAGTTCATTTGCATTGGTTATGCTTTGCATCTACAACTTTGTCTTTGCCTTACATGAATGAAAATCTTAGTTTTTACCTCTTCTCCCATTTTAATAGCTTGTGCATTTTTTCCTTGCCTTGTATTGAGTTCTTTTTTTTTCTTCTTAGTTTCTATTTTTTGTTAAATCTTCTATAGTTGATGTATCGCAAAATTTATTTTTCTTGCAACAACTAATAAGCTATAACTATCATATGAGTCTAGGGAGTAAATTAGAGTTGATATATGTGCATGTTGGGTGCTTTATTCATGTATTGTGTATCTGTAGGCATTGAGAGGTCCATGTTTCAATCTAGTGCATCGCCCCCTTTAAATTTTTGCAATCCTTCTTCCCCTTTTCTTCAAAAATGTTGGTTTTAGGTGCCCCTGATTGTAAGGAAGTTAGCCTTCTCTAGAGATTCTGCCTCAAAGTGCAAGTCCCACACTTGGAGGTTATTTTCATGTTTCACAAGATTTCTTAGGGGTTATAACCTAAGCATAGGTGCAAAATTTTGTGACAACAATACCCAAAATCTATGACCATCTATTGAAGGTGAAACCCTCATGTTTACAAACAAAATATCTAGAATTTTGATCTTCATAGAAGTACTATTACACTCAACAATGCATGCATATAGCTTATACAATGTATCAATTATGAAGCCTCTAGCAACCACTATAGAATCTTTCACTATTTTGCATCATGGATTAGAAAAGACTACTTGCATACATGAATCTATTAGTTTTCTCATAGATAACAAATTTAGTCTCATACCTAGGAGATACAACACCCCATTAATATTTAGATTATTTTATCATCAAGAAACCCGATTTTAATTTTACAATTACCAACAATATTTGAATTAGAATAATCACCCAAGTACACCTTACCTTCATCAAATTCTTCATATTGAAAAAATTAATCTTTACTAGAGGTCATATGAAAAGATGCACTTGATTCAATTAACCATGTATCATCACATGCATGATTGGTCAAATCTACAATGAACATATTGTCAAACTAACCACCAATATCCCTTTCAGAATTCGTGACATAGTTTAATATCCTCTTGTGTCTTCTATAAGTCTAGTGGTTCTATCAGGCATTAACAGGTCGATCTTTTGGAGCAATGACAACTGCTAGTTGTAACAAGTGGTATCAAAGCTTGGTCATAGGTTTCAATCCCCTCGTATGACACTAAGGGGGGGATTGTTGGACCAACCACCAATGTCCCCCTTTGGGATTCGTGACATGATTTAGCAGCATCATGCATCTTTGATAAGTCTAGTGGTTGTATCATATATTAACATGTCAATCTTTTGGTGCAACGACAACTGCTAGTTGTAACACATATCACTATCTTCCTTTTTAGAACTGAAATTAGAATCAAGTTTCTATGTTTTCTTATTATTTTCTTCTTTTTAGTCCTTATGGACGTTTCTAGGCTTGGTTCAATTCTAGAAATTTGACTTTGGATTTTCCAAGAGATTTAGATATCCCTTTGGATTTGGATTTATACACTTCTCATTCTTCTTACCTTTTTCCTTAGGTCTTCATGAATAACTAGGGCTTCCTAGGCACTGATGGATATCTTCCTCCTCATCTCTTCAGAAATTAAAAAATTGACCACATCCTCAAAACAAAATAAGTAATGTTAATGGTCATAATAAGAGAATCCTACAAATCAAGCAAAGAACAAAGTAAGGTCTAACATTTTTCCTCCTCATCCATCTTGGCACCTTGAGAGATTCCAACTGAGCCACCAACATATTGAATTCTTACAGGTGGTCTTTAATTTTTCCATCCTTCTCTATTCTAAATGAATATAACTTCTTCCTAAATAAAATCTTATGTACTAAAGATTTTTCTTGATTCATCTCACCAAACTTCTTCCATAGATTCTTTGTAGAGGACTATTCATGGACATTGATTAAAATAAAGTCTACAAGGCATAATCTAATTAGACACTTGGTATTACAATTTATAACAAAATATTTAGTAGCCTCATTTGGATCTATAGGTCTTAATACATTCTAATAAATAGCCCCCCACAAGTCTCCATCTATTAGTAGATCCTCCATCTTCAACTTCCACAATTCAAAATTATTTCCAAAAAATTTCTCCACCTCTATTCTCTCTAATGAACTGACCATCTAAAAAAATCTTGCAACAAGATCACCAAATATTTTCTACACAAGCTCCCACTCAAATCTTGATTAGTTCAAAAATACCAACAACCCACAACTGAAACTGAAAGTGGCCAGGCTCTTATATGACTTGTAAAGGAAGTTAAGTAGTGGAACAACTTTGTACACAAACCTTGAGGAGAGGGTAATGTAAAAACTTTCTCAGATCTTTAAAACACTTACAAAAACTTAACAAAAAAAAACATAAATAACATGCATACCACAACATAGTGATTTATGTACCTTTAAAAAAAAAAAGTCCCACACTCCAAAAGTCACCCAACATATTATTTAGAAATTAATAATAGATTAAAATGTACTTGTAGAGTAAGCTTCTCTCTGGAGTATGACCAACCAGAGATATAGAGGTAATTGAATAACTATAAGACTCTTACACACACCCTCCATCTCACACACCTAATATATAGGAGATAAAGTACTGAAACTGTCAAATGGTATTAAACAAATCCATGAGCTAAAAATAACTTATAAAGTAGTGCCCATCTTATCTCCAATAATAAAAGCCCTATGATGTGTCAATAGACAAATAACCATGTGTTGGTTATGTGTTCAAAATGTTATTAAAATTCCTATTTCAACATACCCAACTTACGGAGGCCATAAATTTTAAAAACTACGTATCTAATTGATGATCGTCTAAAGCGTTGAATAGCTCATGACATTCTCTATCATCTTGTAAATTTCTACACCTCCACCCACATTTCAACCTATTTCAGAGCCTCTAAAGTCTTGAAAATTGAATCCTTGATTATTTTTTTACAATTTCTCAAACTATAAACTTTAATACTACTGGCATGCTTATCTAGCCAATCCAAACCTTTGGAGAAAGAAGAGGGAAATTCATGTTCAAACAAAAAAAATACTAAAAATAGTAACCACATGTAAATACAAGGTTGAGACACATTTTCCTAACATATTGTTCTTAGTAAGGACTCAAGTTTCTACATATAGGAGGTAGTGCCTTACCTTTTGTGTTGTGAAAACAAGAGCAAGGCATTACTTATCCACTGCAGAATAATGTTTAATAACCAATAAGAACACAACTAATGTAATATACAACTATTTCTTTCCCATTGTCATTATATTGAACCAATTAGGCTTCTAAAACATTGGGCAATGCTGAGATATAGAGTAGAAAGGGTCCATCTTGCAAAGCCAACATTAATATGGGAGGATTAGTCAAATAGTTTTCTATGGAATCAAAAACCTCTTGGCATTCATCACCCCATTTAAGTGTACATTTATTTTTAGTAGTCATGTGAATGGAAGAGTGTGCTTAGCCAACAAAGAAATGAATATCTATATGGCTTGAATCTTTCCTTGCAAACTATGAAGATAAGAGATGTTTCTAGGTGGAAACATGTTGACAAACGAATCAATATTATTTGTATTGACTTCAATCTCACATTGAGAGACAATAAATCTAAAGATTTTACCGGCATCTACAGCAAAGACACTCTCAAGGGATTTTAGTATTATCTTGTACAGATGGAGTAGTTCAAAGATAAGTTGAAGGTTATAATGATCTTGACGAAGGACTAACTTCGCCAAGATATCATCCACATAATCTTCCATGATCTTATAGATAAAATCATGGAAGATGTGGTTCATTGCACATGGATAATTTGCACCAATGTTTTTAACCCAAACAACATGACCACATAGTAGAATGTTCCCCAAGGGGTTGTAAAGGTTGTCTTGTAATGATATTTTGGCTTAATACGAATCCAATTGTAACCTGAGAAGCCATCTATGAAGGATAACAATGCATGGCCTATTGTTGAATAAAAAAACTACGATTTTAAGAAATGGAAAGTCATCTTTCAAAGAATCCTTATTTAGATCCTGAAAATTGATGCATATACAATAGGCCCATCACATTTACTAACAACAACTATATTCAATATCGAAGACAAGTAGTCAATATGATGGGTAAAGCTTGTTTTAAGAGCTTCTCTATCTCAGTCTTGACTAATAAAACGGCCCTAGGATTCATCTTTTAGATCTTTTATTTTATGGGCTTGCGATTAGGACATAACACAAAATCATGAACCACTATGGACTCATCAATATTGAGCATGTCTTTGTACAACCAGATAAAAACATTAGAATATTGATGTAGAAGATTGGTGTGTGATTCAACTTCCTCCATGAAGAGACGCTTTTACAATCCTCTGAAGGTGTTTTGAATCCATGACAACGTCGGTAGTCTCTCCCTCGATGAGGGTACTACAGTCTTTAGGATGTATTTTCACCATCATGAGACAAGGTTGCCCCCTCCTTAGCATCTTTAACGGATCCTCCAAAGTATGCCTCATTCTCTAAGAAAAAAGGGAATTGACGTGTGTGGTGCTAAGGTTGTCGACCAACATAAGCACCTAGAAATTTTTCTAGGGCTTCCTCCAAATTGAAAACATTTAGCAAAACGTACTTAGGTTGAACTGCAACTTCATATCATCATAGCCATTTTTCAAAACCAACTCACACCTTGGTCCATAAATTAATTGAATTTTCTTAGAACTTGATGGATTGGTATAGAAAATATGATCAACACATGATGATTATCACCTAGCTTTATAGAAGCATAACCTTCTTTTGTAACCACAACAAAATAGATCTTAGGAATCTTTAAGTGGACATGGTTTACCTTATATTCATTGATATAAGAATCGGTAAAATCAAAGGTTCCCCACTCATCACCCAAACATGTGTTGACCTCAGTTGAAGAATATTTAGAAGTTGATTAAGTGGGAGCAAGCTTAAAAACTTCTACCTTAGGCGGATCTATTTTGGGAGGATCCTACTTCTCCAGATCTTCCTTTGGGAGCCTTCTCTTGATTTTTTAGAGGCTTGAATGTCCATCTTAGGCGGCTCCAAGGAGGATTATGTCATCATGTTGGAAGATATCAATGGGATGTTCTAAAAAGAGGGATAAATCAAGGTCTAACCCATGGAAACCATTGGCATAAGTGCATATGGCATCGAGATCATCCTTAACTATGATCACTTGATTATCTACCAAAAACTTAACAAAACCATGTAATGTAGATGAAACAGACCCTACGACATGAAGGCAAGGTCTTTCTTCCTTCTAGTATTATAGGTATTGGCAATAGAGTTATAAGAATTATTTTTTAATCAAGTAAACTTAGTGAAAAGATCCAAACAATTACCACCAAGTTATTTAACATAGATGGAATTAACCTTCTTAGGAGAAGGGCTGGTGGGAAGTCAGGCTAATGATAGATCTCTTAGGCTTTGAAGGAGCCAAGGAGACAACAATAATATATACAAAATTTTCAACCTTCAAAGAAGGTGGATCCACATGTGGGAAACATTTAGTAGATTCTGGAATATGAGGGGGCACCTCTAGGAAGTCACCTAGGGTGTCATCCAACATATCAAAGTCATCTTTGGAGAATGTCTTGTTGAATGCATCAAATCCTTGAAGAAAAAGATCTAAAATTGAGGCACTCACATCGAGATCACCAAAATGTAGAGTGGGGAATTTTCTACCCTTAGCAATGTCGAGATCTCAAAGAGAAAATGTACCTTACGCTACCCCACTTCTACTAGCACTCTAGTGAGCTAGGTTGACCAATGCAACTAATGGAATGAACTTGGATTTAAGATTAAAAGGAATGTGATGCTATCTAAGGAAATTGAATATGTTATGCCACACTAACCAAATTATAGATTTAGTTCCAAAACTAAAATATTGAAATAACTAACAATTATAGAAAGATGGAAATATTTTGACAACAAAAACTAGATATATTTTGTGGTTCATATAAACAGAAATAGTAAAATATTCATGGTTGGTCCCTTCACATTCCTCTTTCACTTGGCAAACCTATTTGTCACCGACAGACCAAAATAGGGAAAAATGTTGGGGTTGTATAGGGGCTTGCTGCAGTCAAACCCCTATTTTGGTGTTTCCACCTCCACTGACAACCAAATAAGAAGGTTGGAATAAAACCGATAGACGATGACGCAATAGAAATAAATATTGCTTAATAGAGGAAACCCCCTATCACATGAGACATGTAAGTAGAAACAAACCTTACTTAAAAGAGGGAAACTCCTATTGAATGAAATAAAAGGTATTGACAAGTAATGAAAATGAACCATATTCAATAGAGGAAAGGTCCTATTACGTCCAAAGGTCGTGATACAAATAGATAATGTCTATATCAATAAAATAAAGTAATAGACATATATTTAAGAGAGAAAAGAGAAAGCATTATGCAATGTAGACCGCTCTCTTGAGATGATGGTCTTGCTTGCACAAATGAGAAGAGTAGGCTAAGGGAGGAGATAGAATGTGAATTTCAGCATAGCTTCACTTTAGAAATCTAAGTGAGAGCCAAGAGTGAGAGAGTTGTGAGAGAGTCAAAAAAATGTGGTGTCAAAGAGTGAAAAATGAGGATGGGGAGTTTTGTTGCTCGAACTAGGTGATGATAGCCATTTCGAATGCATCCAAGAGAAGCAACGCACATCAAAAGTGGTATGATATGGAATATGCTCTTTTTGAAAATTGGAATATTCCAAGAACTAACGCATGCCATGTGTACATCTTCACATCACATTGTCATCTGACCAAATTGACTCCAAAATGTGGGCTAGGAGTCATAAATGCTTTCTTCTTAGAATCCATGATGTTGGAATGCAAATGTTGGATCATGAACCATCATAAATCCACCAAGCTTTATTTGCAAGTTTCATAAATGTATAGAGTGCAATTTACAACACTACAATTATGAGGTATGATTACAATGTTCCTCAACACTCTAAGAAACAACCTTCCATTAAATGTTCCTTAAATTTTCTTACAATCCTCAACCTCCCAATTATATCTATTTCAAATATATAATAATTTTAGAATGTAATTCTATTCCACCCTTCTTGTATATGAATTAATGTATTATATTTTATTACTTCAATATTAAAATGTATTTTTCATCAATAACTCCAAATACTTTTCTTTCAATCTTCAATTAATATAATTACAGATCATATACTTCCCTTAATTGTAAATATCTTTACTAAAGTTCATAAAGGAGAATCATGGCCTATTTAGCTCTTTGAGTTTGTCTTTACAACCCTAATATAAATTGGGATTTTACTTCTGCATATAAAGTTTGTATTCTTCTCTCCAACATCAATTTATAAAATAAAATAATATAGAAAACACTGTTCACCATACATGTAATGTCAATTGTAATATAATAAAAAATAATTTACTTGTGAAAATAAAGAATTGAAAACACATTTAAATTTTAAGCAAGAATTTGAGCCTGTCAATATATTTGCTCTTTGAGAAAGCTAAGAGATGTGAAGCAACATTAAAAATCTCTAATCACATACCAGTTTAAACCCCAGAGCCAACTCACAGACACAACATATAATACAGTTAATCCACGCAAAAGGAGCATAAACTGTAGATGCTTTCATTTCCTCTCCGAGATTTGAATTGATTGTAAACTCTTCTCTCACATTTTCTTCAATCATCTCCTTTTGCTTTTCATTCTACACCACCTCTTCCATCTTTTTTTTCCAGACGTTCAGATTTCATGAATTCAACAGCACGTTATACATCTCCAAACGCTAAAAAATGTTACATTTTGAAACTGAAAACAGATTCGGTTTCCTTCTTCTGTTTGCAGATTGCTCAACTTCACATCATGAAATAATCTCTGCAAGAACTTTCTCCTCCTTTGAAAGGAATGATGATTGAACTGATTTACATTGCAACAATTCGTCTTCCAATAATCTTGGAAACAAACTTGGCTGTAGTATGGCAGTCAACATATACTCAGAAGGTTCTGTACAGCTGGAAAATTTGGAAAACTTGTGCAGTCTGAAGAACAAATCTTTGGAGCAATTTGGGTTGATTGAATTTTCAGTTTATTCTGGTTGTCCGTTTTTGTTCTGTAATGCTTGTTGTTTAACCCTCTTTTTTGTATAAGGGTTTAGACCCTTTCAAAATCCTTGCTTAATAAAAAAACACATACATTAGATTCCTGAAACTCTCTAAGTTTTTCCGAAAGTGTACTTAAAAATTTGAAAGGGATTGCCAACTTCTCGCTATGGTGGCAGAGAAAAAATTCTTCTTCCTCTTTATCCATGCCATTCATTAAATGAATTGAATCTGGAAAACACCCTGCTTCCTTCATCTCCCAAGACAAGTTTCTACATCTTTACCTAGATAACCTATGTCCATGGGTGTAGTCTGTCTCCTACACAAAAAAGCATGTACCTTTTTATGGCTTTCGATCCAACTACATCCTGGTAATTTTATAATTCCTCTCTCTTTCATCAATCTCCGTATCATTTGAACGTCACGCCAACGGCCCATTTCTGCATAGATGTTTGACAGAAGAACATAAGTTGCAGCATCTTTAGGATCCAGCTCCAAAAGAACTGTTGCTGTAAAAACTCCGAGTTCTATATTCTTATGTGATCTACAGACACCAAGCAAACAGGTCCACACAACCTCTACAGGTTTTATGGGCATTTTGATGATGAAGTTTAGAGTTTCCTCAAGATAGTCGCCACGGCTAAGGAGGTCGGTAATGCATACATAATGATCAATTGTAGGCATAATACAGTAAGAGTCACTCATTCCATTGAAGTATTTAAAGCCCTCGTCCACTAAACCTGCATGGCTGCATGCAAATAGAACACAAGTGTAGCTTATATGGTCCGGGTACATTCCAGAGTGTTTCATTAGTTCAAAGAGTTCTAAAGCATCATTACAAAGGCCATTTTGTGCATATCCTGAAATCATGACATTCCATGAGATGACATCTCTATGAGACATTTTGTTGAACAGTTCACTTGCCTTGTATATGCTTCCACATTTTGCATACATGTCTGTAAGGGCATTTGCAACTATAATATCCGACAGAATTCCACTTTCTATTATCCTTTGATGGATACCCCTACCCTGTTCTAAACCTCCCACTTTGGCAGTGAGCGGGAGGATGCTGACAAAGGTTGTAGAGTCTGGCTTGACAGCTGCCACAATCATTTTCTTAAAAGTTTCTAAGGCCTTCTCAATAAACCCATTTTGCGCGTATCCTGCAATCATCGCATTCCATGAGGCCACATCTCTTTGAGGCATTTTGTCAAACAGTTCATGTGCCTTGTGTATGCTTCCACATTTAGCATACATATCTACCAGGGCACTTGCAGCTACAACATCTGACAAAAAATTGCTTTCAATTATGCTTTGATGAATGCCCATACCCTGTTCTAAAGCTCCCAATTTGGCACAGGCTGGGAGGATGGTGACAAGGGTTGTGGAGTCTGGCTTTAAACCTGCCCGTTGCATTTGTTTAAACGTTTGCAAAGCCTGCTCAACAAACCCATTTTGCGCATATCCTGCAACCATTGCAGTCCAGGAGACTATATCTTTTTGAGACATTTATCAAACAAGTCGCGTGCTTTGTGTATATTTCCACATTTTGCATACATGTCTATCAAGGCATTCACAACCATGACATCCGACGAAAATCCACTATCGATTGCGCTTTGATGGATGTCCATACTCTGCTCTAAGGCACCCATTTTGGCACAGGCTGGGAGGATGCTAACAAGGGTTGTGGAGTTCGGCCTATGACCTGCCAATTGCATTTTCTTAAATGCCTCCAAGGCATTTTCAAAGAGCCCATTTTTAGCATATCCTGCAACTATGGCACTCCAAGAGACATTTCCTTAAAAAGCTTTAAAGCCTCTTCTAGAACACCATTTTGTGCGTATCCTACAATCATAGCATTCCACGAGACCACATTTTTCTGAGGCATTTTGTCAAACAGTGCACGTGCCTTGTGTATGCTTCCACACTTTGCATACATATCTACTAGCGCACTCGCAGCAACCACATCTGACAAAAATCCTCTTTCAATTATGCTTTGATGGATATCTATACCCTGTTCCAGAGATCTTATTTTAGCACAGGCTGGCAGTATGCTGGAAAAGGTGAACTCATCGGCTTGAACCCCTGTTCGTTGCAGTTGGTGAAACACTAACAATGCCTTGCGAGGAAATCCATGTTTTCGGTAAGCTGCAATCATGGTATTCCATGAGGAGACGTTTTGTTCTTTCATTTCGTCAAACATTTTACGAGCATCATTCAAACTCCCGCACTTAACATACATGTCGATTAGCTTATTTTGAAAAGTCGTTCGTAAAGAAAATACAGATCCCCTCTGAGTGATGAGAGAGTGCAATTGCTTACCAAATGAAAGGGTATTCTTGGCAATGCATATCTGCAATAGCTGAATATATGTAAAAGAGTCTCCAGGGGGTTTGTGGGTTGTAAGCAAAATGTGCAGCGCCTCCTTCAACCGATTCTCTCTGCATAATGCTGTCAGATTGAGATTAGCATAGGACGGCATTGACACTGTATGCTGATAACTGAATCATGGGTAATGTGCATTGTTATTTGATTTACTCATACCCCAATGACAATGAAACACTTGTCACCGTCTTTACCCTCTATAGCAGTTTTATGGCCATTCCTTTCTTTCTGTGAATATTAGTACGAGTGTGTGGGAGTATTTTTCTTCTCAGAGTCATTGAAATTCTGAAGTTACGAAGCACCAGTCGCTCTACAAGAGTTATTTATGCACAGATTTAAGCTTATCAATAATAATTTATGGCTACTATGGTTTATCTCTCATGCATCATAATCTCATGCAACTTGTCAAAGGTTTCATGCTGGCTGCTTGTCACTGTTCAAATTCTGTAAGATTTTTTTGAAGTTATTTGTCTTAATTGACATATTTTTTTATTAAAAAATTAATATATAAAGAAGATCTTATATTCAAAGAATCATAATATAAATAAAATAGATATATGTAATTATATGGAAGCATAATCTCTTAAAAATATAATTAGAAAAAAATGACACTGGAATTTGAATAGTGGTGTGATATCCTTAGTACTAAGGTAATGTCTCATCAAATTGGAGGTTCGGAAGAGGAGAGTGATGGCGTCAATGGCCTAGTGTTTGGTGGGCTAGGGTTTGATAACCTAGTTGTTGTTTCATTGGTGCTTTGAGTTTTTGGGGGGGTTCTGCATTGGTTGGGGGCTACAGTCTGCGTCTTGTGGGCCTAGTTTGGTGTGTGGGCAAGGTGGATGCCCCCTCCATTTGGTTGTGATGTGTGATTGTTTGCAGGGGCTGCACAACGTGGGAGTGACCAAACTCTGGTTGCTCCTTTGTTTAATCTTCATTGTTGTTTAGTTTTGAGTTTCCTCTCTTTCTTGGGGTAGGGTTTTGTGAGAGAAGTTTTTTGCAATTGTGGCATGTACGGCAACACAAAGCAATCTGGGTGGGGTGAGTAGGTCGTATAAAGATGTTGCTACCAGGAGTGGCCCCTTTTTGAGGCGACTTGTACAAACATACACAAAAATTATTCTTAGATGGGGACTTTTAAGCCTGCAAAGATTAACATATGTCTAGCCAAGAGTAATAATAAGTTGGGTTTGTTGATTCATCCTAATTCTATTGAGGAAGACATTGAGTATTTATCAAAGCATGCTTCAATTTGCAATTTCATGGGAATCTGTGTATCTTTGCCTTTTCTAGAGTTATGATCCAAGCACACATGGAACCCGAAAGCAGAAATGGAAGTGATGTTGGTTACTAATAACAATATTCTAGTGGTTTGTACATGCATGTCAGATAGAAATAGGGCTTTTGAAGAGAGGCCCTATTTCTATAACGAAGTTGGCTTATTCATCAAGCCATGGCATGTTGGTTTTAACCTTACAGAAGAACTTTTGTTGTAGATTTCAGCATGGATGAGACTTCCATAGTTTCCATTGGAATTCTGACAAGAGGATATCTTCAATTTGATCGCAATGCAGCTTGGAAAGCCTGTGGGACCTTCACAACCAACTCTGGAGAAAAAGGTAATCACTTATGCTCGTGTTTGTGTTGAAATTGATTTAAGAAAGCCTTTACCAAATTCTATAGAAATTAGGTTGGGTCCAAACTCTTGGATTCAACAGTTGGATTATGAAACTTTGTTATTATATTTTTGAATTTGCCATGAATATGGTTATTTGCAACGAATGTGCCCCAAATCTAAACTTGCAGGGATTTCTAGAGGGGAGTCTATTAGGGATCCTCCTAAGAAAGATAAGGGGAAGACTCTTATGGTGGAAGGCAAGGAGGGTTTCATCCCAGTTAGAACTCGCAATAAGGGTAGAGGGAAAAAGAGAACCTTTCAGAACATGGAGACTTATGAGGTCTTCAATAGGTTTGAGGTTCTAAATGATATAGAGCAATTTGATGGAGCTATTGTTAACATGCCTATTGGTCAAGATATTTTGGTTCTAGGAGGTATTGGGAAGGAACAAGATGGTAATAATTAGAATGGCCCATAGGAAGATGCACTAGGTGTGCAAATGGACACAAATGTACCACTTAGGATTCTGGTAGTGTTGGATTTAAAAGTAGGTACTAACATTTAGGATGGGACAAGTTTGGTATGTTCTACAATTTAGGTAGAGAACGATTTTCAAGGTGGTAGCAAAAGAAAGGATACTTCATCTATGCTGGGTATCCATCAAAAAAGTTTTAAAGAAGGGGGCCCCTAAGAAATTTTCTAAGGTAGGGAGGAAGAAGGATCAAGAATAGGTGAAGCTAGTTGGTTAGACTTTGGTGGAGTCTGGATAAGTGAAAACCATTGATTCTCAGTTTTCATCTTCTTAAAATGATTGTACTCTCATGGAATGTAAGGGGATTGAATAGCATCCCCAGACAAAAGGCTATTCAAGAGTTGATTGGATCTTGCTCTCCTAATGTGGTTTTATTCATGAAACCAAGTTTTTTGTTGATGGTATGTTTAGTAAGGCATCTATAATTTGGCCTAGATTTCATTGTCAACACATTGGAGCTCAGGGTAACTTTGGAGGTATGATTGTCTTATGGGACCCACACAGGATTACTCCTTGTTGGTGTATTTCCAGTAGGTCTTCAATCTCCTTGGTGGCTACAATAAATGAAACCAAAGAGAGTCTCCTTCTAACTAATGTCTATAATTCTGCTAATCTTTTGGGTAAATCCTTTCTTTTCTCACATATCCAGTCACTTTCTCTGTTATTCCCTTGGATCTTACTAGGGACTTTAATGCTATCACAAGATTGGAAGAGAATATGGGAGGTAATACTAGGCTTGATCCTTCTGCAACAATTTTAAGGAATGACATTGAATGCCTTAGGATAGCAGATGTCAAAGTGATTAATGATATGTTTACTTGGAATAATAAAAGATGTGGGATAGAGGCTATAGTAGAGGGATTAGATGGATTCCTTGTTTCTTGCTGTTGGTTGAATGATAGTTGGACTACTAGTTCAAAGATTTTGGATTAGAGAGGCTCTGATTACTGGTCGATCATATTCTCTAATACCTAGTATTGTGTGATTAAGAATCCATCTTTCAAATTTCAACTTATGTGGCTTCAAGATCCTTCACTTTATGACTATGTGCTAGATTGGTGGAATGAGGGAAGGTCTGCTTATTCTACTTTAATGTATTCATTTGTCAAATAGTTGCAACATAGTATAGGTTGATAAGGTGGAATAAGGATTACTTTGGTAATCTCTTGCTAGCTAAGATGAATGCTCAAATTTGGTTGATGTTATTACCTACCAAATAATGGATCTTGGTTTATTTGATGACTTATACATAGAGGAATTAGTTGTGGTTAAGGAATTGGAGGAATGGGAGCTTTGGGAAGAGATTTATTAAAAGAAAAAGGTTGTAGTTGACTGGCTTCGAGAAAGGGATAGAAACACAAAGTACTTCCATAATACAGTAAAGGACAGAAGACAAGGGAGTTGTATTACTTCTCTTATTTCCTCATATGGGACCCACCTCTCCTCTCAAAGGGAGATTGCCCAGGAAGCTATGAACTTCTTTGGTAACCTATTTTCAGATGATTCGGTTCCTTCTATTATGGAGGAAGGATTGGTGCTTGATTGTATCCCCCCATAGTAACCAATGAGATGAACAATGACCTTAGCAAGCCTACATCATTATCTAAGGTGGAAGGAGTAGTGTTTACCATGAAGAAGGGTAAAGCTCCAAGGCCAGATGGATTTCCTATTGAATTTTATCAAGACTTATAGGAAATCCTTAAGATGGATCTTTTTGAGGTTGTGCAAGAATCCGTCAAGAACAAACAAATTCTCAAAGCTATGATTGATACATTTATTTCTCTTATTCCAAAAAAGGAAGGAGCCAGTTCTTTAGATTCATTCAAACCTATAGCTTTATGCAATGTGATTTACAAAATAGTCACCAAATTGATAGCACAAAGTCTCAAGCTATGACTTAATAGTTTAATCTCTAAGGAGCAAGGTGATTTTTTGGGTAGCAGGCAACTTTTGGATGGTGTTATCATCGCAATGGAAAAGATGCACTCTATAATAGTTTCTAAGGAGAAGGCCATATTCATAAAATTGGATATGGTCAAAACATATGATAGGGTCAAGTGGATCTTACACAAAGTCCTCATGACTTTTGGATTTGGTATTGAGTGGATCATATGGATAATGAGTTGCATCACTTCTTCCTCCTTTGTAGTCCACATTAATGGTGAGCTCTTCGAATTATTTGGTTCTTCTAGAGGCCTTCAGCAAGGGGATCCCATATCCGCATATTCGTTCATTTGAATGGTTTAGGGCCTTGGAAGACTCATCAATTCTTAGGTAAAAGGTAGGGACTAATTTAGGGTTTTATCTAGGGATATGGCCTTCCTCTATCTTCACATCTTCAGTTTTTAGATGACACTACCTTAATAGGTGCCACCAAAATCAACGAAATTGTCAATTTAAGGAAAGTTCTAGATATTTACATGAAAGCCTCATGTCAGAAGATCAATGACATGAGATCCTCCTTCTTATACTCAAGCCACGATTGCTAGGATTTTAAGATTCAAAATTGGATCCCCTCCATTTGTCTATCTTGGAATTCCCCTATCAACAGGGAGGTTGCTTAGGGGGCTTTGGTAGGAAATACTAGATAAGTTACGAATTAAGGTTAGCCACTGGACTAATAGATGGATATCTTCAATGGACATAGTTACTCTCTTGAAATCTATAATCTAGGCCCTTCCCATTTATAGATTTTTTTGCAGGAAGCTCCTACAAGATTTATTAAGGACTTTGAATCCCTTTCTAGACAATTCCTATGGACAGGTACTCTACTTTCCTCAAAGTGGAGTTTTCTCATATGAGATGTGATTTGTAGGTCAAAATAGGATGGTGGCCTTGGATCACATCAAGTAGGCTTAAATGGTCACATTATGGTTTCTAAACTCTTTTGGAGATGGTGCACCAGTCAAGATCAATGATGGACCAAAATCCTAAATATTAAATATTTAGGGGGAGTGGATGAAAAGGATGTTCCTCAGTGCCTTTTATCAAGTAATGGCTCCATGATTTGGAATACTTTGAAGAGAGGGGCTCAATTGGTTAAGAAATGTCTTTTTTGGATTTGTAACAAGGGTGTAGAGGCCTTGTTTTGGAGGGACTCTTGGGATCGGTTTCCCCCTATTCTCTCTCAATTCCCTCATCTTCAGTCTCTTAGTACAATTTTTCTTGAGGTGGGATGGAGTCGGGTGGAGGACTTTAAATTTTTTCAAAGATTGGGGCATGGAGATGTGGTTAGATGGAAGGAACCACATGCATGGCCTCTTAGAGTTTATGTTGAAGATAGAGAGGATATTTCCAAGATCTTGGATGGTAGAATGTGTAACTCTCTTGGAGGGGCAAATATTCCATCTTTTGGCCCTAATTTGAAGGGCAAGTTTACTATGGCATCAAGTTATCAAAGAGTTGGATAGGGTAAATTTTGGTGAGGCACATGTTCCCTGGTGGAAGTAGGTTTGGAATAGATTTTCTTGGCCCAAGTGTATTTTTTTCTTGTTTTTGGTATCTCATAAAAAATGTCTCACTTGGGAGAATCTTCTAAGAGAGGTTTCAAGGGCCTTCTATTTGTTCTCTTTGTTATAAAAATGAGGAGAATATTTCTCATATTTTTTTAGTGTCCTTCCACTAGGGATGTCTAGAATTGGTGGTGGGGATCTTGGAATAATTCATGTTTCCATGTTGATTCTTTGGTTGAGTTTTGGAGAATTTTGGGCCGGCCCCCTGCTAAGACTACTTTTCTTCATGTGGCCTAGAGTATTGGTCCCAATTTTATTATTTAGCAAGTGTGGTTGGAAAGAAACTTTAGAATTTTCCAAGATAGGCGGATGTTGGCTCAACAATTTTGGTTGTGAGTTATCAATATGGTTCAGGAGACTCTAATGGCTAAGTGTGACCTCTCTTTGTAAATTAATCCTGGAGATGTGCAGATTATCCAAAATTTAAGGATTTTTGGAGAAGACCTTAATGATGGCTTTTTCAAAAGACATCAGGATAGGGGTAGGCATGCAAAGAGGAGGGCTCAATAGAATGGAAGGTGGTATCCCCCCCTTTCAGAAACCTTGAAGATTAATACTGATGGTTCTTCTAGAGGAAATCTAGAGGTATGTTGGAGTTGGAGGAGTTAGCATGGATAGTGTAACGCCCTGCAAGGGAACCCAAGAGAAATCAACCTAAAACATGTCACTAAGTTTATAGATTTTTTTTCTTAAGAGTTTACAATCAAAAAGTACATTAATGTAGAAGCAATACAATGTAATACAAAACATACTCATAAAGTAACTCATCACATATATCACTATTCCCAAGGGTTCCTTAACATAGAATTACTCATAAGTTAATTAATCTACTAGGTACAATGTTCAATATACACAATGAATAATAAGTACATCATCTCATAAATAAGTACACATACAACTAATACCATAAGGTATATTCAATGAAATAACATCAACTACACAAGACTCAGGGTATGTAATAATAATCAAATACAAGTATGATACAATATAGAACATATAAGAGGTAAGACCAAGTCCCCAAGAATGATGAACAATAAGGTACAATTTCTACAAGGATCATCCAACCCTAGTATAAGGACATCATAATCTTGATGAAATACAACTAATTTAGAACTTGATTGAAGGATCTGTGATTAGAGATCATCGAGTTATTGATTAGATATGTAATATGATTAAATCAGTAATATGTTGTCATTGATGTCAACTAGTTTGACAGTACTTATTTTGTAAGTTACTATAACTAAACATTTGTAGAAAAGGAGTAAAAGAGATGAAGAACATAAATATCTACATGAGGAAGATGTATATGATAGATGAGGATAAGGATTACATTGAGTAACTTGTTGATGAGTCTATGACCTTATGTTATTGCTTTATTATGTTTCATTCATCTATGATGAAGAAAAGAGTTGAAAGACACAAGGCAATGTGGTTGGTTGATGAAGCATTCCAGTATACACCGAGCATAGTATAAACTGAGCTTGTGTTCACCGACACATTTATGTGTTAACCGAGTAGGAGAAAAGGAACTAAATGATTAGTTTAGCCATTAAGGATTGATGAGTTGTAAAGTACATCGTAATCAGTGATGGAGATAATGTTTGTTACAAAGATCAATGGCTAGCATAATTCAAGGAAGATCTAAAGGATGAAATCAAAACGCTTTATTGACACAATTATTGAGGAAGGTTTAAGCGGCAAAATGGACGAAGGAGAATAAGCAGAAAAATCTTATGGAGGAAAAGAAAATGGTTTACTTGTCTATTTAAGAGACTAAGGTTTCATTATGAAACTAATGTCAGAGGAAGGAGACTGCAAAACTATCACATGAACAAGCTTCATGTATGACTGATCAAATTGGTTAAGAAGAACCTAACTGTAGAGTTTACCGAGCATCAGAAAGCTATTACCGAGCAACAGTAAGTCATTGATTATTGTGATACATAATTGAAATACTGATCAGAGGATTTGTATGGGCTAAACATAGATCTGATAATTTGCAATTGAAGTTGTATTGTATTCAGATCAACTATTGTTACATTTTAACCATTGTAAAGAGAGAAATCTCTTAAGAGAGTGGACTTGAAAGTCTTGTATGTTTCATTCATAGAATGAACGTTGTTATCCTATCAACCCCAGAGTGACTTCTGGTTGGATGATAACAGTTGGTCTAAAATCCTCTAACAAGGTCACACCTAACAGTGTGTTTGTAACCTTTAACAGGGTTGGGTCTTCACCGACCTCACTTCAAAAGAGTGAACATTTTTGGGTTGCCAGTCCCAGGTGGTTTTTCCCTTCACAGGGTTTCCACATTAAATCTTTTGTGTTATGTGTTCATTTTGATGATTGTTTGTTATCATACTTTACATATTACATGTTAGATTTGGTCGGTAATCATTAGTTTGTTATTAACTGGTAATCGGTAAAAGCACAGACAGTGTAGTATTTTATGTTATCGAGCTACAGAAGCTTAAGTAAATTGTTTTGGATTATACATTTTGATTTGGGACTGTGGATAATTGATTCACCCCCCTCTCAGTTATTCTAACAATTGGTATCAAAGCGTTGGTTGCTTGGAATAGATTTTTAAGGACTTCAGCACAAAGGTCTCAAAATGTTTAAGAGGGAAGTGCTAAAGCTAAACAAAGATAACTTCACAATATGGAAAAGTCGAATGAAGCTGCATATATCCAGGATTGGGAATTCTACCCTAGATCTGATGACAAATGGATACCTTGCACCACCCAATGGTCCCTTGACTCTTGATCAACTAAGGGACAGGCATGAACATAATGTTACTATGATGGAGATTGTTGCTGCCTATTCAAATGTTGAATTTGAAGACATCAAGGACTGTACTACTGCTAAGCAAATGTGTGATAAGCTAGCTCAAGTCTACAGTGGTGATGCAAATGTCAAGAGAGAAAGAGTCAAAAGCTTAAGAGGTAGATTCAATGACATGAAGATGAAAGAAGGTGAAAACATTATGCAATATGCAAACAGAATAAAGGAGGTAGTTCATGCTATTAGAGCATCAGATGGAGTCATTGATGAAGACACTATGGTAAGAAAAATTCTAAGGACCTTATTGACTATCTATTCCATCATAATATCTACAATTCATGAAAATAAGTTAGCACCTAACAACACACTCACTCTTGATAATATGATTGGAAAGCTTACAACATTTGAACTGAATAATTATGATAATAGTGTTGCACCCAATGTTGAATCCACTTTTATGACTTCTCTGAAGATTGGTAAGTCTAGTAGTAGAAATAATAAGGATGATAGTGATAGCAATACCGATGATGAGCTTGATGAACTTGAAGCTCTTATGGCTAGAAGGTTACCTACAGGTAAAGGAAGGTATAGAGGCAAGTTACCTTTAGCATGCTTTAACTGTAAAGAAGTTGGTCACATTGCTGCTAGATGTCCACATAAGAAAGATGATGAGAGAACCAAAGACCGATCAGAAGGAAGCTATGGGAGAAGATACAATAGAGGCTACCGACACTACAACAGAGATAACCAAGATAATAATAACAAAGTCAAGAAGGTTTGCTACATTGCTGAGGAAGAAGATATCACCGATACCGACATTGATGATGATGTGGAGGTTGTCTTTGTGGCAATGAAGGATGATTCCAAAGAAGATGAAAGGTATGCAGAGATAGCACTTATCTCTAAGGTTAATAAGAATGATACATGCATTATAGATAGTGGTTGTACACATCACATGACTGGTGATGAAGAAAAATTTGATTATCTTGAAGAATACAATGGAGGATCTGTAAGAATGGGAAATGATGCATCATGTATGGTAAAAGGTAAAGGATCCCTGATGATAAATGATAGATTAAAATGTGAAAATACTTATTGGGTAAAAGGATTGAACTATAATTTGCTAAATGTGGCACAGCTGAACAACTCAAGCCATCGAGTTGCTTTTGAGAGCAAAAAGGTAAAAATATTTGATGATGGAGGAAGACTTGTTGGAACTGGTACACAATCCAGAGGTAATTTGTTTTATCTTGATAATGATCAGTCTTCTTGTTTATTGATGAAAGATGAAGATGCATGGTTGTGGCATAAAAGGTTATGCCATGTGAATTTTGATAACACAATTAAGATCAGTAAAAGGAAAAGAGTTAGAGGTATGCCTAACTTATCTAAGTCGGATAATGTTATGTGTCATGAATGTCAGAAAGGTAAGATGACTAAGTCTAGTTTCAAAAGAAAAGACTATTCAATAAAGAAGATACTTGAGTTGGTTCATACCGACCTATGTGGTCCTATGAGAACTTAGAGTTATTATGGAGATAGATATTTTATTCTTTTTGTTGATGATTATACTAGGTTGATGACGGTCATGTTCTTAAAAGAAAAATCTGAGGCATTCAAGATGTTTAAGTGGTATAAAGCAAAAGTAGAGAAAGAGACTGGTCAAGATTTGAAATGCTTAAGATCTGATAGAGGAGTTGAATTTATCTCTGATGAATTTACTAATTTTTGTAATGAGCATGGTGTTAAAAGATAGGTCTTTGCACCAAGGACACCCCAGCAGAATGGCATTATTGAAAGCAGGAATAGGTCAATTGTTGATTGCACAAGGACATTAATGATAGAAAAGAATGTTGCTCAAACATACTGGAGAGAAGTCATTAGCACTATAGTTTATGTGCTAAACTGAGTACAACTGAAGGACACTAATAAGACACCCTATGAGTTATGGTTTAGACACAAACCCATTGTAAGTTATTTCAGAATTTTTGGAAGAAAATTTTTTATTCTGAAAGATGAAAGAAATGGAAAGTTTGAATCAAAAGGTGATGAGGGGATATTTCTAAGATATTCCAGTAAAAGTAAAGCATACAAGTGTTTGAACGGAGTTACAAATAAAATGATTGAGAGTACTAATGTTTGAGTTGATGAGTTTGATTATAAGAATGCAGAGGAAAGCAGAAAGGAACCTGAGGACTACAGTAGATTCACTTACATTGAACAACTTGAGTATCTACTGACACAACAGACAGTGACAACTGGTCAGCAGGAAAATAATACCGAGGAATAGGAAAAAGAAATTGACAAGCAAGAAGCACCCACCGAGCAAGCAAATGAACCTGCACAGGATGAACAAGAAAGAAGAAATTGGATACTGGTGAGTTTTGTTAGAAGACACCATCCTGAGACACAAATCATTGGAGACAGACAAGCTAGCATGCAAACAAGGAGTAAAGCAAGACAAGGTACATGTCTAGTTTGTGATTATGAACCGAAGAATGTAAAAGTTGCATTAGAAAATGAAGAATGGGTTAATGCAATGAAAGAGGAAATAGAACAAATAGAGAAGAACAAAACTTGGACCTTAGTACCCCGACCTAAAGGTAAGAATGTTATCGGTACTAAGTGGATATTCAAAAACAAGCAGAATGAGAATGGAGAAGTAACAAGAAATAAAGCTAGATTGGTATGCAAAGTATATGCATAGGAGGAAGGAATTGATTATGGTGAAACATTTGCACCTATTGCTAGCTTAGGAGTCAGAATGTTACTTGCATATGCTGCACACAAAAAGTTCAAAGTTTATCAAATGGATGTCAAGTCAACATTTCTGAATGGAATACTTGAAGAAGAAGTCTACATAGAACAACCTGAAGGGTTCATTGATCCAGAAAACAAAGATATGGTATGTAGACAATATAAAGCTTTATATGGTTTGAAGCAAGCACCGAGAGCCTAGTATGAGAGGTTGCATACTTATTTGTTAAGTATTGGATTTGTTAGAACAAGTGACAACAACAATTTGTATATGAAAGGAGATACTGATAATACTATTCTTATTGTTGAAATATTTGTGGATGACATTATATTTGGAGGACAAGATCAAATCTGTAAGTCATTTTATGATGAAATGAGAAGTGAATTTGAAATGTCTATGTTCAAAGAGATTAAGTTCTTTCTAGGACTACAAGTGATTCAGCAGAATATGGTATATTCATCACACAATCTAAATATATCAAGGAAGTACTAAAGATATTTGGCATGGAAGATGCTAAACCTATGGGAACACCAATGGCTACTAGATGTAAACTGACTAAGGAAGATGAAACTATAGAAGTGAAATAGACATTGTACCGATCTATGATTGGTAAGTTAATGTATGTAGTGCATAGTAGACCAAACATAGCACATGTTATGGGAATTGTTGCAAGATTTTTTGCAAACCCTAGAGAGTCACACATGATTACTACAAAGAGAATCCTAAGATACCTCAAGAAAACTAAAGATTATGGATTATGGTATGCTAAGGAAGGAAAATTTAAACTCAGAGTCTATACCGATGTTGATTGGGCTGGAAATGTGGATGATAGAAAAAGTACCACTGGAGGAGCATTTTTCTTTGGTGAAGACTTGTTACTTGGACAAGTAAGAAGCAGGCTTGCATTTCTTAGTCTATAGTCGAAGTAGAGTATGTTGTTGCTGCTACAAACTGTTCAAATATTGCATATATTAAGCAAGTTCTAGAAGGTATGAATGAGATAATCACTGAGCCGGTGATTATACATTGCGATAACACTAGTGCAATAAACATTTCAAAGAATCTAGTGATGCACTCTAAAACAAAGCATATATCTATTAAGTATCACTACTTAAGAGAACAAGTACAGGAGAAGAAAGTTAAGCTAGAGTTTGTTACATCAAAAGAACAACTTGCAGATATATTTACAAAGCCTCTACCGAAGGATACATTTGAATACTTGAGGACTAGACTTGGGGTCTTTCCCCTATCTACCAGTCACTAAGGTGATCTGGATGTTGCATCAACCTAATCTTATCAAAAGATCATTCATGTTGATGCAGCATAGTTCACACTTTGGATCATGTCTAAGGTTGTGAATAGTTTGGAGAACTGGAATAGATTGACATATCAATATACAGAGATACAAAGTATGCACCTGACAACAGAGATTTACATGGCTACTACAGAGCTATATGTTTATTTGTTTCTTTGGCATTTTTGTCAAAGGGAGAGATAAATAATATGAAACAATATGCACCGATAAGAACACTGAAACATCTATCTAAGGGAGAGACAAACTGAAAGAAAGGGAGAGCACTGAAGATCAGTTACTAAGAACATAAGAAGGAATCTGAGAGCTGAAAAGATCATATCTGCAAAATGTCAAAGCTGCATTGTTAATGATGTTGAGTAATGTAGTGATTAAACATATTAAGCTAGGGAGAGCTTGTACAACATTTGTTCAAAGAGTTGTAGAATACATGTTTGGTATGTGTATGGTATATTTCATATTACTTGAGTTGCCATCAATGCCAAAGGGAGAGATTGATGAACTACAATTGATTTAGAACCTAATTGAAGGATTTGTGATCAGAGATCACTGAGTTACTGATTAGATATGTAATATGATTAAATCAGTAATATGTTGTCATTGATGTCAACTAGTTTGACAGTACTTATTTTGTAAGTTACTATAACTAAACATCTGTAGAAAAGGAGTAAAAGAGATGAAGAACAGAAATATCTACATGAGGAAGATGTATATGATAGATGAGGATAAGGATTACATTGAGTAACTTGTTGATGAGTCTATGACCTTATGTTATTGACTTGATTATGTTTCATTCATCTATGATGAAGAAAAGAGCTGAAAGACACAAGGCAGTGTGGTCGGTTGATGAAGCATTATAGTATACACCGAGTAGTGTAGTGTATACTGAGCACAATATAAATCAACCTTGTGTTCACCGACACATTTCTTTATTAACTGAGCAGGAGAAAATGAACTAAATGATTAGTTTAGCCATTAAGGATTGATGAGCTATAAAGTACATCGTAATCAGTGATGGAGATAATGTTTGTTACAAAGATCAATGACTAGCATAATTCAAGGAAGATCAAAAGGATTAAATCAAAATGTTTTACTGACACAACTACGAGGAAGGTTTAAGCTACAAAATAGATGAAGGAGAAAAAGCGGCAAAATCTTATGGAGGAAAAGAAAATGATTTACTTGTCTATTTAAGAGACTAAGGTTTCATTATGAAACTAATGCCAGAGGAAGGAGATTGCAGAACTATCACATGAACAAGCTTCATGTATGCCTGATGAAATTGGTTAAGAAGAACCTAACTGCAGAGTTTACCGAGCATCAGAAAGCTATTACCAAGCGACAGTAAGTCATTGATTATTGTGATACATAATTGAAATACTGATCAGAGGATTTGTATGGGCTAAACATAGATCTAATAATTTGCATTTGAAGTTGTATTATATTCAGATCAACTTTTGTTACATTTTAACCATTGTAAACAAAGAAATCTCTTAAGAGAGTGGACTTGAAAGTCTTGTATGTTTCATTCATAGAATGAGCATTGTTATCTTGTCAACCCCCAGAGTGACTGCTGGTTGGACGATAACAGTTGGTCTAAAATCTTCTAACAAGGTCACACCTAACAGTGTGTTTGTAACCTTTAACAGGGTTGGGTCTTCACCGACCTCACTTCAAAAGAGTGAACATTTTAGGGTTGTCGGTCCCAGGTGGTTTTTCCCTTCACAGGGTTTCCATGTTAAATCTTTTGTGTTATGTGTTCATTGTGATGATTGTCTATTATCATACTTTACATATTACATGTTAGATTTGGTCGATAATCATTAGTTTTTTATTAACTGGTAATCGATAAAAGCATAGACAGTATAGTATTTTATGTTATCGAGCTGCAGAAGTTTAAGTAAATTGTTTTGGATTATACATTTTGATTTGGGACTATGGATAACTGATTCACCCCCCTCTTAGTTATTCTAACAAATATCAATTGTAAAAGGATCACCACCACCCGACCTCATGGCACCTAAATGGTCCACTCCCACTATGCTAAGGAGATAACAACAAGACCCACTCTGATAATAATATCAAACCAATCATGAGGTGACTCTACGTGAGGAATCCTGAAAAACTCTCTATCTCAAATGTACAAATCAATTTGTGTAGGCAATAACCTACGTTCATAGAGGCAACCAACACATGTAGGAAACCTAAGATGAAATTAGAGAAGTGTCATCACATACGCCAACCCCTTGGAATGATATCATTGGAGTCTGTCTCCCAAGTGTGGTCATAGGAAGAACCAGAAGTACTCTCATATAGACAAGGATAGCCAATCATGCAAGACCTCAATCAAGCATCTCCTCCCACTCCCATCCTAACTTGTACAAGCACTCAAGGCATGGGAGAGGAAACATATCTTATTAATTTATTGTAAAGCCCCATTTAATGTATTATGTTATCACTTATTAAGTAACTTGGAAAGGATATCCAAGAAGCCACTTCAGGGCTCTAGCACCTCCAAAGTAAGCCACTTCCCCTCTAACACCTAGATAACCTACCCTAAGCTCATGAGTCTCAAAGAAATTGCATAAGTTTCATAAAAGTGTAATGATCAAATATCGATTCCATAAATGCAAATTGGAAAACACACTAGTCCTCAACCAAACATCACAAATATACTCTCTCAAAGAGTTCACATACACATGAGCTTAATACAATAAGCTTGGGTAATAATAATTGAAATGATTCATTTCACAATAACCACAACAACATAAAACACACCCCCAAGCCTTTGGTATACATCCCTATTAGCCAACATAATTTCCTCATTTACACAGTAAAGATAAACAAGTATGAAAAATAAAACATCCAAGTCAAACAAGATCTCATTTATCTAAAGATCAATTGATCATAGTTATGCTCATATTAAATTTCATGCTTATAAATATATATTTGTTTACAAATTAATATCTCAAACAAGGAAACTACATTGTAAAAAGAAGCATCAAAATCATATATATAATTTATTATCTATTAATAATTAATTCCAAATGAATATTAATTAATAATAAAATATATTAATTAATATTAAAATATATAATATTTTAAATATAAAATAAATGAATTGCATGTGTAGGGGGGAACGTACCCTCCCCTACTGCCCTTGTACCGATGGCAACTAACTCTGGTAGCATTCTCGTCGTCGACAACCATGGGTGCCTCTGGCAGCTTTGATGTTGTTAGCAGCAACAAGTGTTGCCATAGGGGTGGGGTTAAAACCCCTACCTCCCCAATATTTTTTTTCCTTTTTTTAAAAAAATATTTTTTTTCACCAGTAATTTTTGAGACGTGAAACAGCAAGCGTCTTTTTTTTGGTTTTTTAGAAAAAAACCTTTTCTTTTTCAAAGGGGAAAAAAATATTTTTTTAAAACCTAATTGTTTTCTCAATTCTAACTTTCAATTAAATTCTCTAGAAGGGCATATTCATTTTTTTAAATCAATTGTCTATAGATTTTCAACATGAACAACCTAGGGTTTTAACAATCATAATTTCTTTTGAATTTAAACACGAGGTTTTTCTGGATCTGGAACAACCAAAAATTTCTACACATTTGAAACTCCATGAACATTCTTTTAAGAACTCAATTAAAGAGAAAACCATAATACAACCACTACACAAACTACACCCAAACCTGGCAGACACAATAAAATTAATTTTCTCAAAAACACAATTCATATAAGGTTTTCAAATCCTACCTTAAATTCACCAGCAAATCTAAAGCAACAAAGGCCAAATCGAAGTTCCGAAAATTTCAAAATACTCCTAAGCTTTCACAAATTTATTTCTTGAATCCAAAATCAAAGTCAAAACCTGTGTGTGGAATTATGACCAAAAAAGTCCTAATAAAGAAAACCTACTCAACCTAGGGTTTCCAAAACTCATGCAATCCCAGAATTAGAACTCAACTTAAAATTGAGAGAAAAGAACTATTTTAATTAATAATTCCACTTTATGAATTTTACTCAACTTAATTTAGATTTATTTTTTATTTTTTATTGAATTGAATGTGCAAACATGAGTTGCATATCATTATTTAATTTAAAATTAATATTTTAGCAAATAAATAATTATGCAATTGATAATTAAATACCAATTCATTAATTATGCTTTTAATTTAATTTTAGATTTAGTAATTAATTAAATCCTCTATTTCTAAAATTAGACTTTTTAATTATGTATTTTTAATTAACAAATGTATTTAATTTATTCTCATTAA
This sequence comes from Chamaecyparis obtusa, assembly GCA_027943335.1. NCBI lineage: Eukaryota > Viridiplantae > Streptophyta > Pinopsida > Cupressales > Cupressaceae > Chamaecyparis > Chamaecyparis obtusa. The sequence continues at coordinate 66,444 of BSBK01012653.1, forward strand.
TTAAATACCCTCACATTTAATATTTTTATATTTATATTTATATTTAATTATTTAATCACATAGTTATTTTTAATAAACTACTTAGTCAATTAAATACAAAAATCACACCAGATCACATGACCAACCAAAATAAAGAAAATCAACTAAACCCAATAATGCAAAATCATGCTCAAGTAAAAAGGATCATGAATCAATGTCACCTTAACGAATTTGGAGGGGTGGTAAATCATAAACTTGTCCACTGTTTCAAGACTATAAATAGCTTAGGTTGATATTGGACTTGAATGTTATCTTCCCTCTCTTACCATTAATACATTGTGATAGGACACGCTCGCTCTTGCTAATTTAGGGAAGATGATGTCTGATACCTACAATCCTTCCATCACAAAGATGAACACGCATACCTATATATATAGTTTAGACAGTGGTTGGGAATGGTACATAATGTGGATCTCGCATGCAAGTAACTATGACTCCATCTCATACCATATCAAACACATTAAATAGAAAAGTAAAACATACATTTGATCCATGTAAGTACATATGTAGTGTCAGTATTGTTTGTAACCTATAATCATAAATGACATCATAACATGTAAATAGTCATCAATAAATCTAACTGTAAACACATGATATCACACACTATCCAATGGCTCATATATCAAATCCAGTGTAAATCCATACATCTCAAAACCTCACGTATCATAGAAATAACCAATGCACACATAAAGTGTCCTAAAAGAGTTTGGCAATATAAAGTGAAAGAAAACTATGGGTGGGAACTACATCCACCCCTCATAGAATTAGGCTTACTCCTGGAAGCCTACAGATAGGTATGGATATAAATCTTATAATCTTGATGTGTCCTCCCAAGTCAGTGATGACTCATTAGTGGGGTCTCATTGAACTCTTACCTACTTGATGGTGTGACCCTTGAGGGTCAAATCTCATTGCTGAAGTATGCAAATGAAATCCAAAGCCAAATTCCCATCCTCTACCTATAATACATTCCAATCAATAACATGTGTCACATCTGCTGAAGTATGCAAATGAAATCCAAAGCCAAATTATCCTCTACCTATAATACATTCCAATCAATAACATGTGTCACATCTGAATATATTGTCTAGGAAATGAAACATGAAAAACATCATGAATGCAAGCTAAGTTGGGCGACAACACAAGACAGTAAAAAGTTGTCCCTATCCTCTCAAGAATCTCAATTGGGCCAACAAAATGAGGTGCCAACTTTGAACCCTTTCCATAATGGATTGGACTCTTCCATGGGTGTACTCTCAGTAATACCCTAACACCAACTACAAATTGTCTATCCACCCTATGAGCATCTGCATACTTCTGATGTCTATCCTAGTCTATGATCAAATGCTCACGAATCTTCCTTGCCTATTGCTCCATATCTCAAATCATCTTAGTACCTAGCAAGATATGGTCTTCCAATCTATCCCATCTCAAAGGTGTATGGAAAGGATGACCATACAAATCCTGAGAGGGCAACATACCAATAGATCTATGATAACCATTGGTATAACAAAACTTAACCAAAAATAGATAGTCCTCCCAATGATTGTGCCTATCCATGACATACATCCTCAACATATCCTCTAATACTTGATTAGCCTTCTCTTTCTGACCATTAGTCTTAGGATGATATGTCAAACTGAAGTTTAGTTGTTCTCCAAGGTTGTGTTGTAATGAAGTCCAAAATGAAGAAGTGAATATTGGATCCCTATCTGATATAATCCTACGAGGAATACCATGTAGTCTCACAATGTCTTGCATAAAGACTCTAGCTACTGAAGTTGTTGTTACTGAAGTTGTTGTATAGGATTCTCTCAGAGGTTATTAAAAGTATGCCACCTTGGTCAACCGATCAACAGTGACCGTGATAGAATCATGTCTACAAGAATTCATAGGAAAGTCCATGATGAAATCCATTGAGATGATATCCCATTTTCAAGATGGAATGAGATTAGGTTGTAAAATTCATCTTGGGTGAAGATGATTTTCCTTAACCCTCTAAAACTCTAGACACCTAGCCACAAAATAAGCAATGTCACACTTCATACCAAAAAAATAAAAAAGTTATCTAAGATCTATATGCATATTATTAACACCTGGATGTGCCGAGTAAGGTGCATAATGAACCTCAGATAAAACCAATGTATGAAGATCATCTGATGGGGGTACATATATCCGGACCATGTAATACAATAGACCATCTGAATCTAAAATATAACCTAAAAATCTTCCCTCCAAAGGTCTCTCTGACTCAATTTGTACACTCACTTCCTAATACCAAGTATCTATAGGAAGTTAATGGAATATACGACTCCACAAATCTAAACCAAGATTCAATGCTGATATCTCATGTTTCCTACGACTCAATGTGTTAGCTACCACATTCTCCTTACCCTAGATGTACTTGACCTCAAAGTCATACTCTCAAAGAAACTCCATCCATAGCCTCTTCCTAGCATTCAAATTAGTTTGGGTAAAGATATACTACAAACTATGGTGATCAATATCAACCTCAAATCGATGTCCCAATAGAAAATGTCTCCATCAGACTAATACATGAAATATTATTGCTAACTCAAGATCATGTGTAGGATAATTAAATTTTTTATCCTTTAGTTTTCCAAATTCATAAGCAATCATGTGTCCTTCCTGCATAGGGACCGCTCCAATACCTTTCAAAGAAGTATCATCACACACCATGAAGTCTCCCAATGGGTTGGGTACTACTAGAATAGGTGCACTAGTCAAATGCTCCTAGAGGTTTTGAAAATCCTCTTCACACTTCTTTGTCGAAACATACTTCTTCCCTTTCCTCCAAAGACAAGTAATATGATATGCAACTCTAGAAAAGTTTCGCACAGACCTATAATAATATCTAACCAAGCCTATGAAACTACGAACCTCAGACACATTGGTGGGGGTTGACCAATCTACCATAGCTTGAATATTTGAGGAATATACTAAAATACCCTCACATGTAATCACATGTCCCAAGTACTAAACATCCAGTTGAAACAAGTCACACTTTTCCACATTGGCATAAAACTAATTGTCTCGAAGACACTACAAAACTAGTCATAGATGTTCATCATGCTCTTCTATTGATTTATAATATATCAATATGTCATCCAAGTAGATGAAAAAAGTATTCAAGGTAAGAACGGAATACTCCATTCATCAATAACATGAAAATTTATAGAACATTCATCAAACCAAAAGGAACCACTGTGAACTCATAATGTCCATAGCCAGTGTGGAATATAGTCTTGTGAATATCTACATCCTAGATACACAAATAATGGTATCCTAATTTTAGATCAATATTTGAGAATACCTTAGCTCCCTTTATTTGGTCAAATAGATCATCAATCCTTGTCAAAGGATACCTTTTCTTGATTATTACCTTGCTCAACTTTTTGTAGTTAATGCTCAAGCGTAATGACCCATCCTTCTTCTTGATGAAGAGTACATGTGCTCCCCATGGAGAAACACTTGGCCGAATGCTACCCTTTTCCAAAAAATCCTCTATCTAGAGCTTAAACTCAATCAACTCTGGTTAGGTCATCTAGTAAGGAGCTCTAGATATAGGCTCTTCTCATAGAACAAGATCAATATGAAAATCTATGTCACTCTTTGGTGGCATACCCAGAATCTCACTAGGAAAGACATATGCATATTCTTGAAGAATGGGATGATCAAGGGTCTTCTCCTTAGTCTCAACTTCATCTAGCACATTCATAGTCACAAAAAATACCTGGAAACCCTTTCACATGCTCCACTTGAGTTTCATAATAGAAATCATATGAAGAGATAAAGGACATTGAACTCCCACAATCTCAATGTATTTTCCAACATCATCCTTGCATTTTATAATCTTTTTTCTACAATCAATGGTGGATCTATGAGATCTTAACCAATCCATTCCTAGGACATTATTGTATAATCCCAAAGGAATCACATGAAGATCAATCAAGATAGTGAATTTACCCAATCTCAACTCACATTTATGCACTAGAGAGTCTATTGGTACCCTTTTCCTAGAGGCTAACTCTACTTTCCAACCTATGTCCTACTTTACTGCCACAAGCCCACATCGCTCTACTATAAAAGGAGATATAAAGGAACATGTAACTCTTGAATCAAACAAGACAAAAAGAGAAATACCTTGAATAGTAGCTAAAGTCTCTATTATTGTGCCTTGGTGCTCTATCAAATGATGATCCACTGCTGCAAATACCCTATGAGATCTACTATCATCTCCCACTATAGGTTGAGAAGTTGCAGGCCTCTATCCTAAAAATTATGATGCATGTTGAGGATAGTTCACTATAATGTGTCCAAACTAACCTCAAGAGAAGCAACCATTACCTCTCCTAGAGGAGGGTACACTAGACTATTGATAGTTGCCTCTACTAGCAACTGAATGTGTTCTCTATGCAGGTTGACTAGGATGGTTATTCTTGTTGTGTGGAAAGCTACTACAGTTCTTCGAATGAGAACCACCTCTCTGAGCTAGAATAAAGGGCCCCTTTTGTTGCTGATTTTGATTACCCCTGAAAAAAGTAGAAGGTTTATTGAAGTTCCCAGTCCCTTGGGACTAATTACCACTAAACCCTGAAGAAGAAGGTCCCCCAGTCTAAACACCCATCTGACCACCATTTCCTAAGGCCAGATTTATCTCTACTAGTGTGTCCCTAATAACCACCTCCTTAAGGGTCTTAGGTTTGAAAACCTTAACTCCCCTAATGATTTTACCATTGATCCCTAGAATCAAATGTTATACCATTAGTGGTGACTTTATCACTAAATCCTACATATGGTTTGAGCTCAAAAAACCAATGCTCATACTCATGAACGATCATGGATAACTACCATAGATTATGAAAATCATATGTGCACTTTTGTTGTTACTAGTTAGATAAGAAGCACTCACGAAAGTTGTCAAGAAATAATTCCCAAGTGGTAGTCTCCATGTTAATCTCAAGCTTATATTCCTCTATCTTCGACCAAGTAGCTACAAAACCTTCAAGGTTCAATGGCACACCTCACCTTTACATTGGTGTCAAATTATTGCATATTAAAATAATGATCCAACACAATAAGCCATGTCTCTACCTCAAAACTAGTACAAATACCATTGAAGGGGGGTGGTTATGATCTAAGGAGGTCTCTCATCTAATTGGCCTTGGTGGCCCCCTGATCACCTACAATGCCCCTCCTCCTTGGCCTCTTGGATCTATGTCTATACTCCTCTGTAGAATGATGAGTTTCATCCCTATATTCCCTATTTTCCTTAGGAAGGTGATCTAGAATGGTTCAAAGTAACTGTCTAGAAAGAGGCTCTGATTCAGCCTCCTTCTCTCCATAGTGTTCTTCCATATTTTCCTCATGAATGCTCTCAACTCTAACACTCGTAGAAGGGCTATGACGTCTGCCCCTTCCACACTCTCTACCATGGCCTGCACTTGTAATACCCCAAAAATGCGCTATAGGTTCATTAACCTCCTATATCAACAATTCGAACGAAATCGACATCAAAGTCCTAACCCAAGGCACATCTAAACATCAAAATCCTAATTGATTTTATCCTAAATTCTGCATCGGGGAATATCCTTTGAATATTCCTAAATTATCTAATTATCTTTAATTAAATATTATTTGGTGATAAATCTCATTTATCCTAAATTTGATTAATTGAATATGATGAATATTTAATTAATTAGATTAATACTGCCACTTAATTATTTATTTAGATTTAATTCTATTTATTTCTAATTAATATTGTTTTTAATTTTGACAATAAATCTAAAATCTCATGACTAATTGATTAAATTCTTATTTAATTAATTAATGTCAGTTGTCAATATTTAATAATATAGTTTTTTAATAAAATTTAATTTAATAATTGATTAACCCATAAATCAGTTATTTTAATTCAAAATCAGTTAAGTTGAGAATAAATCACTTTATTTATCAAATTAATTTATAATTAAATCAAGCACAATCAGAAAAATAGGCAACTAGAAATTAACAATCAATTTTAAAATTGAAACTCAACATCTGATGATGAGTTGAAATCTGATCTAAACTCTATTTTGAGTTAAACACTACTTTTGTATGATTTTTTGTAAGTTAATTATCTATGATTTCTTGATAACTCAAAAATCAACCTGAGTTTATCAAGAGTGATTTATGGCTTTTCTCAATCATCCTCAAGCCCTAGATTTCTATAAAATCAAGGCTTTAGCTCTTCCAAAAGGACCCTCAAAATTGCATCCTCACTCTAGTGAATTTGCGACTGAAGAATCAATCTTTTGCGAATCAAGGCTATTGTGAGATTTTCATTTATTATTTTAAGCATTTAGCATATCATCTTAGATTAAATTTGCATTCAATATCAATTTCATTCATATAGCTTAGATTCATCAAGTTTTTCATCTAATTGCATAGAAAATACAAAAATATAGAATAATCTTCCTTCATATAGTCTTTCATATTTTGCATTCAAATCCTTCATTTAGGTGTTGCATTGTCACTGATCTCGATTCCAATCTGAGAACATCATACTCACACCTACTAGAAGGTAGTAAATCACCTGGTTAGCTTAGTTTCAATTATTTGCAAGATTTTGATTTTGGCTAACCTCTAATGTTTTACTGAAGTGTTGTGTCTACAACTAGGTACAAAATTCACACACATTTATGGCACCCACCATGGGGCCCTGAAACAAGTTTCCCTTATGTTCTATCTTTTTTCTATCAAAACTGTGATTTTTAATTTTCTTTCCATACTTTCGTACATCTCTATATGGATTCCCGCGCGAGATTTTTCATCGCATCACGTGAAGTTTTGCTGGTTTCAGCACTTCCTCACGTGGGATTTCATCCTTTGTCATGCAAGACTGTACTTCCTCACGCGGGACCGCATCCTAACTCACATGAGATTTTGCATACAGACACAAAATCTACAGATCCATACTTTTAGTTTATTAATTTCTGATGCTTACTGTTTGTTGTTGATTTGTCTTGATTTTGTACTTTTAGAGATAGCGTAATACCAAATTATAGAGTTTTTAGATGTGTGCTAAATTCTAGATTGCAGAGCATTGGAACTAAGGTATTCTTCTCAATCTGATAATATTTTGATTTGGATTAAAATGAACTCTCACATGTCAAGCTTGTGTGACTTTTCTTGCTTTCATATCATAGACTTCATTTTGGGTTGTAAAATGAACATAGATTTGCCTTTTGCATATCTGTTACACATAGTAAATAGGCCCTATGAACACTATTTGTGCATGATCTTGAGAGAGTGGGCTTCATTCGCTTATTTACATGTGAAACTCTTCTTGACAAAGGATCCCCTTGTAGGTAGGGAGGATACTGAGATTGTCTTGCATTCTACTAGATTTTTGAGTCTTCAACTTTTGATTGATACATTCTCTCTCCGAAGAGGTTGATAGATTATAAGCGGTTGACATCATAGATCTTTGTGAGATAATTTCAGTCTTAGCACATCAGATTAATATGTCTGCTTTATTTTGGTGAAGTGAAGAGACTAGGGGATTATGCTCTACTTCCTTTTTGGATAGTATTAGAAACCCAGATCCTTGAATTCGATCTTTCCCCATGTGGTATCTTTTGTGAGTCACCTTTAGAGAGGGTTAACCGTAGTGGACATTCCCTTTATTGGGTCAACCACATGGACGGAACCTCAAGAGGTAATGGCCATTTTCATCGTGGTAGCAATAGCCGCTATATAAATGTCCTTGTGGAGGAAATCTTCATAGGTGTGGTCTCTTGTTGGGTTGTCAAATATCCCTAGCAGCTCTTGATTGATCAATTTCTTTGACTGTGTCAAAATAATGGTACGCCTGGATTGGATTTCACCCTCTTGAGATCACAAAAGTTGCATAGTCATACCATTACTAAAAACCCTAGTGAGGCCAAATTTTTCATTTTCTAGGAATATGTGTGTTATTGAAAAACTTTTTGCAGCATACACAAGTAGTATTTATAGGGATTAGCACAATAAGTCACTATTGCTTGTTCATGTGCAAGGTTGCTTTTTCCCTTGTTCATTATTTTCAAGCAATTTCTTGCTTCCCTTGCTTGTTATTTATGTGCTTGATATCTTCTTGGTTACTTGAGATGAACTATTACATGAATCTTCAAAATTGGACAAAGAGAATTTGTATAACAATCTGATACTAAAACACTCAAAAATTGCCATATTTGAGAAAAAATCCTTTTCTAGTGTGAGAATTGAAGATTTTGTCAGAGAACAGCCAGTGTTGTGTCTCAAAAATTATGTAAAACTATTAAACTGTGTTCTTTTATCGCGTGAGATTTTAGCTTTCTAAGCATTTCTTCGCGTGAGACAGCACATTCTCGCGCACAACCTGGTACTTCCTCACACAGGGTAGCATTTGCTCACACAAGCCTATCCTAAAATTTTTAAAACATCAAGCTTTTTCCTGTCAATTGGTCAACTTTTTATCAAATCAAATTCTTGTCTGGGGTCTGTATACCTATTTTCCTGTTGCACACTACCTAAAACTGCATGTCTAGAGTTGAGAAACAAATCCTGGAATCTATCAAACAAATCATTATGTCATAAATAGAGAAAAAATATAACGAATCCATCCATTTTCCTAAAGTGGTCTCTTGAGTCTGATTTAGCCTTCTGATTTATCGATTTGAGTCTTTTTCATCTTGTGTCAAAACCTTGTCAAAATTATCTTCAAATTCAAATTTTTTTAATAAAATAGCTAAGTGTTGTGAGCTCATGCTTGCCATCTATTGGCCGTCTACCCACACTACTATGGCACGGTATCCTTCATTTACTTCCTATCTATTCTTCAATCAATTCAATCTTGACAAGGTGATGAAGGGTGCTCCCCTTAATACCACAAACACATAATAGAAATAGAGAAACAACAACAATATGCAAGAACATAAAATTGGCTTCTTATTATCTCCACAAATGTGGAATTACAAACTTTCAGAATTACAATATGCAAAGCCACATGGGCATTCCCTTACAATATTCTATAGGACAAAGCTTCAAACTATTACCCAGATCTACTACCCAGAACCATTCTGAACTGCCTAAGACAATAATACAGCCTTCCTTATATAGGCAATTTTCCACCACCTGGGAAGGTTCCAAAATTTTAGCCAAAAAGGCCGACCAAACTTAGAATTATTTTATTTTACATTTTATTACATCATAGTCAGCTCAAGATAACCTTTGAAACCCGAACAAAAATTTTGAAGAAAATTATTTTCCGCCATTTCAGGTGGCCCAACTTTCGAAGACCATAAGTCATCACCAGTTGACTCGATCGGCTATTATAACCCCATTTCATAAATACCACGAAGCGCTCTACAGTCTTGACCAGCGCAAGCGCCCGTCACCCAAATTTTTGACCTCATCTGGGGCCTCTAAAGCCTTCAAAACTAAGTTCAAAGTTTCTGTACCCTACTGCTAATACCAAAAATCTTCAATATCTTCCAATATACACTTGATTTGGCAATGAAACTTTATTGGCAGACTTATATGACCAACATGAACCTCCAAGAAAGAAATCAGATCATTCTGAGCACATACAAAAATTACCAAAAATAGTAACTTCCCATAAATAGCAGCTCTGCACAAAATAGCCCTTATTGAATATAAAAATAGAAATATTTTTGGGTGATGCAAGATTGCTCTTACACCCAGGATGCTCTTGCATCAGACACCCAGGGTAATTTGAGAAGTGACCCTATCATGACTCAGGTGTGCAGAGGAAAACCAAGATGGTTAACCTCCACCCTTGTTAGCCATGATGAATCTTCAACAGGTCGTCCTTTTCACTTGACCAGATATTCTTCATATGTCCTGTTCCTTGTGCTTCTGCCAACATGATTGTCCAATATATCCTCGATCTCCTTAGTGTCTGAACTAGTTGTTGGAATACTCCACTATGTTGCTGTGATCTCATCTTCAACACCTCCTTCATGATACTCTGTCATATCTGAAATGTTAAACACTGGTGAAATATTTAGCTCGGTAGGCAATTCTACCTCATATGCATTTCCTGAATCATGTTTCTTCAGTATCTTACATGGTCCAAACTTCTTCATTTTCAGCTTGTTATATGTACCAACTGGAAACCGCTCCTTCCGCAAATGAACCATGACTTGACCACCAACCTGAAATTCCTTATACCTCCTTTTATCATCTACCTTAGCCTTATACTGTGTGTTCATCTTGGTAATATGCTTCCTCACCTCCCCATGGATGTTCTTCAAGTGTTCTGCAAAATCCTCAGCTTCAGCACTACTTATTTCTCCTTTATCTATCTTCCTCAATTCAGATGCATTTCTTGGACTACTTCCATATACAATCTGGAATGGTGATTTACTAGTGCTCCTGTTGACAGAATTATTGTATGCAAATTCTGCCTATGGTAAAATCAAATCCCATCTTGTTGGCTTATCCCCAACCAAACATCTCAGCAAATTTTCCAAACTTCTATTCACCACCTCTGTCTGTCCATCAGTCTGTGGATGATGTGATGAACTGAACTTCAAATTTGTCTTCAACTTCTTCCACAATGTACGCCAAAAATATTAAACAAACTTAGTATCTCGATCTGAAACTATGGTCTTTGGCAAACCATGTAGTCTCACCACTTCTCTGAAAAATAATCCTGCTACATGAACAGCATCATTAGTCTTCTTGCAAGGAATGAAATGTGCCATCTTTGAAAATCTGTCAACTACCACAAAAATTGAATCATGTCCCCGCTGAGTCCTCGGTAAACTAAGAACAAAGTCCATACTGATATCCTCCCAAGGCTTCTCCGGTATAGGTAATGGCTGATACAACCCTGTATTCTGCTTCACTCCTTTCGCCATCTGACATACTCTGTAACTCTGTACAAACTTCTTCACATCTTGCTACAATTGTGGCCAATAATAATTCTCACCAACCAAAGCAAGGGTTTTATCATGATGAAAATGTCCAGCCAATCCTCCACTATGCTTCTCCTTGATGAGATTCTCCCTCATAGAACTTTGTGGAATGCACAACTGACTCCCTCTGAATAGCATATCATCCTGGATGATGAAATCCAACCATTTCGTCATGTCTAGAGTAACAGGTTCTGTACAAGCTTTCCAAGCTTTACCAAAATTAGGATCCTCTGGATACAAATTCTTGAGTTCCTTGAACCCAACTACTTCAATCTGCATTTCTGTCAGCAATAGTTTCCTTCTGCTAAGAGCATCTGCAACCCTATTAGACTTTCCACTCTTGTGTTTTAAAACAAATGTATAACTCTGCAAAAACTCAACCCATTTCAAATGTCTTTGATTTAATTTTCCTTGACTATTCAAATATTGCAAAGCTTGATGATCAGTATACAAAACAAACTCCTTAGGAAGCAGATAATGTCGCCACTTCTTTAATGCCTAAACTATAGCATAAAATTTCTGATCATAAACAGAATATTTCCTCTTAGCATCATTTAACTTCTCACTGAAATAAGCAACAGGTTTACCTTCTTGGCTCATAATAGCTCCTATTGCTAACTTTTTGTTTCAACAATTGAAAACTCTTTTCTGCCCCATTAGTCCACTTAAACTCTTTTCTATCCCCTCTCATTGTTTCAGTCAAGGGTCCACAAATACTGCTAAAATTTCTGATAAACTTTATGTAAAAGCTAGCTAGACCATGAAAAGATCTTACCTCATTAGCACTCCTTGGAGTAGGCCATTCAAGGATAGCCTGTACCTTCTCTGGGTCTATTTTTAGACCTTCTGCTGAAACTACAAATCCCACATACACTAACTCTTTCTTCACAAAACTGCACTTCTTCAAATTAATCAACAATTTCTCATCTCTCAACTTCTCAAACACCATACGAATATGCATCATATGTTCCTCCAATGTCTTGCTAAAAATCAAAATATCATCTAGGTAAACAATGACAAACTTACCCAAAAATTCTTTCAGAACCTCGTTCATGAGCCGCATGAAAGTGCTCGGTGCATTAGTTAGCCCAAAAGGCATGACTAACCACTCATACAGTCCTTCCTTTGTCTTGAAGGTAGTCTTCCATTCATCTCCTTCTCTGATCTGAATCTGATGATATCCACTCTTCAGATCTATCTTTGAGAAATACACAGCTCCACTCAAACAGTCCATAATATCATCCATTCATGGCAATGGAAACCTGTACTTGATTGTGATCTTGTTTATTGCCCTAGAATCTGTACACATCCTCCATTATCCATTCTTCTTTGGTGCTAATACCATTGGTACAGCACAGGGACTCAGACTCTCTCGAATCAATCCTTTCTGTAACAACTCATGTACTTATCTGTTCAACTCCTCACTTTCTGCAGGTGTCATTTTGTGTGCTGCCTTATTCGGAAAACTCACTCCTGGGATCAAGTCCATCTGATGACTGATCTTCTTGACTGGTGGTAATCTATCAGGCATGTTATCAGATACAATATCCTAAAACTCATTCAACAAATCTACAACTTCTACAGGAACATCTTCTACTTCCTCTTTACCAGCTTTTGGAATTAAAGAAAAACATACATGCTCATGCCTCATACCATCTAGGAAATTTCTTCCATCAACAAAAGTTATCCTTGCATTACCACATACCTTTTCTTTAGTCTCCTTCAATGGTTTTAGCTTATGTCGCACTCCATCCTTTGTCAGGGAATAGGTATTCGCACGACCATCATGTACAGCACATCTGTCAAACTGCCACGGTCTACCCAACAACATATGACATGCATCTATAGAGATGATATCACATAGTACCTCATCTTGGTACCCGCCGATCTTGAACTTTACCAGGCACTATTCACTGACCATGACCTTGTGGTCATCCGGCACCCAGGCAATCCGATATGGATGTGGGTGTTTCTATCTCTTGAGCTTCAACTTTGTCACCATCTCTTCTGACACCAAATTGTCAGTGCTTCCACTATCGATAATCACATCACAACATTTACCCGCACACTTGCATCTAGTGTGAAACAGGCTCCTCCTTTGCTCAGGTTCATTCTCACCACTCAACAGGACTCTTCTGTTAATCAACGTTTCTCCTCTTTCAGCATCTTCAGAATTTGATGATCTGGCATCTTCATCTATATGTGCAACTCTGGCCTGGCCTTCATTTCTCCTGTCTGTTCTGCCTTGGCGCTGAGGACATTCAAATGCCCTATGACCTTCTTCTCCATAGTGAAAACATGTTCCACGGAAGCCACCTCTTCCAGATCCTTGTCCTCTTCCTCTTCCTCTCTGATCTCTATTATTCTGATCCTAGAAGTGATTGGAATTATTTCCTCACTGATTCTGACTGCCACTGGCCTCATCCTTCTTTTTTAGATCTTCATTTCGGCCACCATATGACCGTCCACCAGATCGTCCACCGCGACCTCTTCCGTTTTGTCTTCTCTCAAACTTCTTGTTCAGCTTTTCCTCTACTTTTAGGGCAAACTGGTATGCCTCTTCAATACTGTTCAGTCAAACTAGATTCAGCTCCTCCTGAATGCTTGGCCTTAACCCATTAAGGTATCAGGCAACTTTCTCTTTATCAGCTTCTGCATGGCCTGTTCTGATGAGAAGTCGATAGAACTCCTCTGTATACTCCTGAACAGATCTTCCTGCTTGCTTCAAACTTTGCATTTTCTTCAGTAGGTCAAGCTCATAATCAACAGGAATGAACTGTCGCTTCAATTTATCCACCATCCGATCCCATCTCGTGATTTTCTCCTTTCCCCTTCTATTTCGCTCCAACTAAATCTCTTGCCACCATATCTTCGCATGACCTTTCAGTCTGGCCTTCGCAAATTTGACCCTATCAGGATCCTCAACATCTTCATACTCAAAATACTCCTCAAATTCATTGATCCAGTCGATCAATTCCTCTGGGTTAAGATTTCCAGAAAATATAGGAACCTCAATCTTAGATCTTTTCCCAATCTTGGAAATCGCCCAAAAAAGTCTGTCTTCCTCCTGGTTCACAATTTCAACTTCTCCTTCTTGATATTCTTCTTCGGCTTCATCCTCGCTTTCGTCTTTGACATTAAGATTCATTCCTCTGTGAATCTCTTCTTGCAATGCTCGCACTTGTCTCTGCAGCTCTCTAACCTCAGGTGTCATAGTACCAGCTCTTCCGCCACGTTCTCTTCATGGAGGCATTTTCGCGATGCGCGCTGAAACCCTAACCACGGCCCTGGTGCAAACTGCCTCAGAGTCGGTGATCTATTTACACACTCAAGAACTCCTGCTCTGATACCACTTGATGAAGGGTGCTCCCCTTAATACCACAAACACATAATAGAAATAGAGAAACAACAACAATATGCAAGAACATAAAATTGGCTTCTTATTATCTCCACAAATGTGGAATTACAAACTTTCAGAATTACAATATGCAAAGCCACATGGGCATTCCCTTACAATATTCTGTAGGACAAAGCCTTGAACTATTACCCAAATCTACTACCCAGAACCATTCTGAACTGCCTAAGACAATAATACAGCCTTCCTTATATAGGCAATTTTCCACTGCCTGGGAAGGTTCCAAAATTTTAGCCAAAAAGGCTAACCAAACTTAGAATTATTTTATTTTACATTTTATTACATCATAGTCAGCTCAAGATAACCTTTGAAACCCGAACAGAAATTTTGAAGAAAATTATTTTCTGCCATTTCAGGTGGCCCAACTTCTGAAGACCATAAGTCATCACCAGTTGACCCGATCGGCTATTATAACCCCATTTTGGAAATGCCACGAAGTGCTCTACAGTCTTGACTTGTGCAAGCACCCGTCACCCAAATTTTTGACCTCATCCGGGGCCTCTAAAGCCTTCAAAACTGAGTTCAAAGTTTCTGTACCCTGCTGCCAATACTGAAAATCTTCAATATCTTCCAATATACACTTGATCTGGCAATGAAACTTTATTGGCAGACTTATATGACCAACATGAACCTCCAAGAAAGAAATCAGATCATTCTGAGCACATACGAAAATTACCAAAAATAGTAACTTCCCATAAATAGCAGCTCTACACAAAATAGCCCTTATTGAATATAAAAATAGAAATATTTTTGGGTGATGCAAGATTGCTCTTACACCCAAGATGCTCCTACATCACAAGGTTGTGTCATTCGATCTTCTTGAATCAGGTCATTCTTCAGTTATCTTCATCTTGCTTTCTTGCTTCACCCAAGGTCAATGGTGGAAAATAGAGCTTCCTCACATAAGAAAATAGGAGAAGCACCTCATACCTTACCTTTTTCTACTCATGTGTGTCCAACCTTTGAAAAAATCTACAATTTAGGTCTTTACGAAGACAACGGTCTTGGCAATCTGCGATTAAAAAATGGTTACATACCTCCTCCGCCATCAATCCAAGGAGGCAATCAAAAAACTCTACATCAATCTATCCCAGGAAGTCCTAAAAATCCTAACATGTCTCAAGGAGGGACACACCATGGGTCTCAAGGACATCACTCTCAACATGGTGCAGATCTAGAACCCACACCTTTTGAAATTGCTCGATATCAAAATGATGATGACTTCAAGAAAATGATGAGGCATTTATTGAAAGAAGATAGAGAAACATACTTCTTAGAGTTATCTCATCAAGGGGCTAAACTTCCTCCCAACTTTAATGTTGAAGATATCATTACACATGAGGAAGAAACTCCAATCATTGCTATGATGAAACAGATGTATGACATGCAAGTCAAACTTAACAAACTTGAAAAAGAAAAGGAACCTAAAGAGTTCTCCATGGAAGCTCTATTCCCTTTTCCATTTGATAAAGACTTGTACATGCTACCATTCCCTAAAAAGCTAAAGCAACAAGATCATCTACTTGCCTGAAATAAAATTCTTTGATCCTAAACCTAAACCAAAATGGTGGAGAGAGAATGATTTATGTGACTTCTATCACAATAAGGGTCATAAGACTAATAACTATGTTCGCTTGAAGCACATCATACAAGACAAAATTGATAATGGAGAAATCATGATTGACAATCATAAGAGCAATAATGATCATACAACATTCACATAACCATTTCTGAAACATGGTCAAGGAGATTCATCTTCTCAACCTAATATAGGTGCTAAAGTCAATTATGCCTACTCTGGAAACAATGTTGTTATCAATATGGTTGAACCATGCCTATCTGAGCGTTGCAATGTCATCACAATTGTGAGAAGAGATAGAGATAATCAATCCACTAATGTAGTTACTCGATCACAAGCTCAGGCACATCTACAAGGACAAATACTAGATTCATCTAGTGTCCCTAAGGTGCCTTTCAATCTTTCATCTGCATCTAAATAGAAGGCTACATCAAAATCTTCAAATCCTAAAGACATGAGGCCTACATCATACAGTATTTTCCAAGAACTCTAGCATACAAATGCAAAAATATCCATGTTTGAGTTGCTTCAAATATCTCCAGCTCATAGATCCATTCCAGACAAAGCTTTTCTCAGATCCAATGTTCCTGATAACCTTGATTTAGATAGATTCCAGACTATGGTTGGTCATCTTACATCTCCATAGTATATTTCCTTTTCAGAGGAAGATGATAACTCCTTGAGTCATCTGCATAACCAACCCTTGCATATTGAAGTCTTAATCCACAACCGTCCTATCAAATGTGTGTTGATAGATGGGGGTGTTGGTCTCAACATTTTTTCTTTCAGCTTGATTACACAATTGGGATTTTCAAAAATGGCCATTAATCCTAGAAAGAAGATAACTATCAAAGCATATGATGAGCAAGAAAGATCTTCCAAGGGGACAATTGTCTTACCTATCAAAACAAGTCATGTCATCAAAGATACTACATGTCAAGTTCTTGATCTACCTTTGGCTTACAATATCCTTCTAGGGAGACTTGGATACATGAAATGAAAGCTATTCCTTCTACATATCATCAGTGTTTGAAACTTCCTTTTGAAGGAGTACAGGTGATGATCCCAGGTGATCTATATACAACTTGTAATGTATTAAAGGAAAGTGCGGATAAACTTGTTCTAATAACAGAGAATCTTCCACTAAGTAGCTAGACATTGCTTCAACATCCAAAATGGAAGCCATTGTTAAAGAGGTTAAAATCAAAGAAAATGGTATGGGAGAATATACTATAGAGCCAGTCTTATCTTTGAAATCTCTCCCTATCTCACCTAAGTCATATGGGCAAACTCTAAAACAGCCCAAACTAGGATCTAAAGAACCTCTTGAGGCATATAAAGGAAATTTTGTTGTAGAACAAGTATCTAAACAAGAGTTTGAAGAGGATGAAGTTTTTCTTTCATGGCTATACAAAGATAAACCTGAATCTCAAGTTGTTCAAACATGTGAATCTAAAACACTGAAGATCCCTTCTAAGTCATATGGCCCAGGGGACAAGTTGATCACAAAGATGGGATATAAAGGAAAAGGACCTCTAGGACTACAAGGTAAAGGTCTTCTATCACCTCTTGATCATTGTGGCCAAGAAAACAAGACTACAACAGGTCTAGGATATAAGAAGAAGCCTTTCTATCTTAACAAGAACTCCCCACATGTCTTAGAACAAATTGAACCAACCACAACAAATCAACTAAAGGGAGAAACAATAGAACAATTTGATAGTGATGATTCAGGCACCACTGAAGATCTCATTCCTTATGAGCATTTGCCTAAAGAAATAAAAGACCTCCCTGAAGCTGAAGATGATCCACTAAAAAGAATCAATGTAGTAGAAACACAAAAACCTACTATAGAGAAAGAGATAGTTGCACCACAAGAACTAGCTAATCTCAAAGGCAATAACATCGACAAAGAGGAAGGTGGTAGTTATTCTAAGATAGATTCCCATGAGTATGAATTCAAATTAGAATATGAGGGTAACCCTTCTTGGGGTATTCATCCTGACTTTACTCATGTTCTTAGATTTCCTAGAGGCATAGATGAAGAATCTAATGACTATGAATGGGGAGCCATTCTAGAGGAAGATGATCCTATTACAAAGAAACATGTTGATGTTATTCACCAATATGCACCTAAACCCAACACAAGTCTAGAGAAAAATGATGAGCTTATCGAGTCTGATCCACTGATGGCTAAAGTGGACTCCCACAATGACATTGAGCCTATTCACGAATTAAATGTCTTAAGTTGTAATATCACCTTCAAACTCAAGATTCAAGTTAGGACCAATGATGACAGATCCATATCCATAAACACTATTTCCCAATCCTTTCCCACTTTGACTATCCAACATCCTGAACTTCTTGACCAAACCCCCACAAATCCAAGCCAAGGTATCTATACTTTTCCAAATGACTATGCCCTTGCTTCCTACCTCAATGCAGTTGAGCCTATGATGACTTCCATCAATGAACCAAGCGTTAGCATGATGAAGTTAGACATCAAGTATCTTATTCAAAAGAATAAGAATAAAAATAAAAATAAAAGGAGTTTTGAGGGTGAAAACCACTTTGTGGCAATCTCAGAACCTACAAAAGTAAAAATAAAAGACATGTCTGAAGGTGAAAACCTCTCTGATGCACCTAAGGATGATATATTTAATGTCCTTCTAAGTCATTCATAGGACAAATCTCTAGTTCTAATTGATCCCACTCAATCCATCAACTTGGGAATAGTAGATGAACCACAGTTGATCCATGTAGCACAATCCTTATCAGAAGAAGAAAGGCAAAATTTTACTACATTCCTAATAGAGAAAAAGATCAACTTTGCATGGAAATATTTAGATATGCTAGGGTTGGATCCTGATCTTATAATGCACCATTTATCTATAGCTCCAGGGATCAAACCTGTTAAACAAAAATTGAGAAAGATGCATCCACATGTTGCACTCTTGGTCAAAGCTAAATTAGAGAAACTACTAAAAGCTAGATTCATCTGTGTTATTGATTATGCTGAATGGATCTCAAATATTGTACCTATATCAAAACCCCACAAATCTATCAAAGTGTGCACAGACTATAGAGATGTAAATAAGGCATGCCCTAAGGATGATTTTCCACTACCTAACATAGATATGATAGTGGACATGACTGCGGGCTTTGAGATGTATTATTTAATGGATGGTTTTTCTGGATATAATCAAATCAAAATTGCTCGAGAGGATCAAGAGAATACTTCTTTCACATGTGCATGGGGTACCTTTTGTTGGAATGTCATGCCATTTAGGCTTAAGAATGATGGTGCTACGTATCAAAGAGCTATGACATCTATCTTTCATGACATGATGCATCAAACTATGGAGGATTATGTTGATGATACTTTAGCAAAATCTATGATAAGATCTGAACATCTAAATGATTTGAGCAAGATACTAGAAAAAATGGAAAAATTTAGTCTTAGACTGAACCCTAAGAAGTGTGCTTTTGGTGTAACTTGTGGCAAGCTCTTAGGATACATTGTTTCAAAGAAAGGTATTGAGGTTGATCTTGCTAAAGTAAAAGCTATGATAGAGATGCAACCTCCCAAGAATATCAGTCAAATGAGAACATTACAAGGGAGAGTACAATCTATTAGATGCTTCATATCTCAACTAGTTGACATATCATAGCCTTTTACAAAGACATTACATAAAGGTGTGACCATTGCATGGAATAAGTAATGTGAAAAGAATTTTAATCATATTAATAAATATCTATCAAATCCTCCTATTTTGATGCCTCCTATACAAGGGAAGCCATTGATCATATATGTCTCCTCCACAGATACATCACTGGGGGCATTACTAGCACAACATGATGAGAACAAGAAAGAAAGAGCTATATACTATATCAATAGAACATTGGTAGCATATGAAAAGAACTATTCTATGCTTGAAAAGGCTTGTCTAGATGTGATTTTTGCATCATAGAAACTAAGACATTATATGTTGGTGCATACCACGCATTTAGTAGCTAAGATTGATCCACTAAAGTACCTACTAAGCAAAGTTTCCCTCATGGGTAGATTAGCAAAATGGGTCATGCTCTTAAGTGAATTTGACATTAAATATGTTGAAATAAAAGCTATTAAAGGACAAGTTATTGCTGATCAATTAGCAAATGCACCTTTGTTTGATGATACACCAATGCAAATGGAATTTTCAAATTCCTCTATCATGAATCTTTCTTCTAGAGAATGGCAATTATTCTTTGATGGCTCCTATACATAGAATGGATCTGGAGCAGGCCTCTTATTTATCACTCCTCAAGGATACTCCATTCCTAAGGAATTCAGAATCAAATTTCCTTGTACAAACAATATTGCTAAATATGAAGCCCTTCTAAATGGTATGAAAATTGCAATTGAGTGGAGAGTAATAGAACTACACATTCATGGAGACTCACAACTTGTAATACACCAAGTCAATGATGTGTATCAAATGAAAGATGAAAATCTCATTCCATACAAGAGAATGGTAGATGATCTAAATAAATACTTCATATCTATCACCTTTGAGCAAATACCTAGAACAAAGAATAAGGTTGTCGATGCAATGGAAACATTATCTACTTTATTACAGTAGCCCAAACATGAGCTATGCTACGAGTTCCTGGTGGAAGCACTATCTTATCCTACATATGATTCCCCTTATACCTATATGATCTGCACTATTGTTGGTCATGATTCATCCTACTATCAAAACCTATTCTTCTATCTCAAAGACCAAATCATTCCTGATACCTTTAACTACCATGAAAAGAGATACCTTATTTGCAATGCCTCCTGATATGTCATCATTGGTCACGATCTGTACAAATGAGGTCTAGATGGTATGCTACTTAGATGTTTAGAATGGGAAGAGTCTCAATGTGTGTTAGAGGAAGTCCATGATGGTATTTGTGGATCACACTCAAATAGTTTAACACTGGCTCAAAAGTTTATTAGGGCTGGGTACTATTAGCCAAAAATGGAGAAAGAGTCTATCAAGTTTGCTAAGAACTGTCAAAAGTGCCAAGTGCATGGAAACTTAATTCATGATCCAGGGAGATATATAATTCCCTTTACTACACAATGGCCTTTTCACCAATGGGCATTTGATCTTATAGGATCCATAAATCCTCATTCTTCTAATGGGCATACCCACATTATTACAACTATAGATTATTTCACAAAATGGGTAGAAGCAGTCCCTTTAACACAAGCAACTGACAAGAAAATCTCTATGTTCATCTTGAACTACATCATATGCCAATATGGTATTCCACATTCTATAGTCACAGATAATGGTGGTTAATTCAAGAATAAAGACTTAGATGATCTATGTGCCAAATTCAAGATTACACAACATTGGTCATCTATCTACTATCCTCAAGGGAATAGACAAGCAGAGGCTTCTAATAAGAATCTATTGAAAATCTTGCAACATACAGTTAATAAAATAGGAAGAGAGTAGCATCTCATGATCAATCTAGCTCACTGGGCTTACAGAACAAGTATCAGAATGCCCACTAGGGCTACAACATTCACTTTAGTTTAAGGGTCTGAAGCGGTACTGCCTATTGAGGTTGAAATCCCATCACTAAGAATCATAATGCATGGTCTAGTAACTGATGATGACTACAGAGTATCTAGGTTGCAAGAATTTGAACTACTACATGAGTGCAGAAAAGCAGTGTATGATCATCTCAGAGTCTATCAGAAAAGAATGTCTAGAGGCTACAACAAGAAAGTCAGACACAGAGAATTTTAGGTTGGCAATCTAGTCTTGAGAGAGAATCCTAAAAATCAATCACATAGAGAATGCAAGGAGATGTTTGTGCCCAACTGGTTGGGTCCCTTTATTATCACTGCTACTTTTGGCTCTAGAGCCCATCAACTCTCAATGACTGAAGGAGAACAGCTCTGAGAACCAATCAACATTCTCCATCTAAAGAAATTCTATGCCTAAGGCTTTCAGTATTCAAAAATGTCCTGAAAAAAATGGTCATCCTGGTAAAAACCTAGCAAATAGGCACCTTGATGTATCACAAAAAAAGTAAAAAATATTCAAAAGTACAAAAAAATTGAAAAGATAAAAATACAAAAAAAAAGAAAAAAAGAAAAAGTGCCTTGGTGAAAACCTAGAAATAGGCACCTTGGTAGCAAAAATAGAATCTCTACCAAGATGGTGAAAACCTAGCAAACGGGTGCCACTTGTTCAAAAATGCTCCATCTATCAATGCAATCTTGGTCTTTCCCAGCTTTCAATCTTGCTTTAGTTTGTACATACCTCCCAGTTTGTTTCTGCATTCCTATTTTCAATAAAGTCGGTCTATGCACCAATCGGCTCAAGCGTCTGTATCCTATCAACATTCAAACTTGGGGGAAATCAAAGTCATATCCTATGGCCTCCAATGTACCTTAGACATGTCATATCTAGTCAGGGTCCTTTGAAGCTTCGTCTGAGTTACTTTGTCAGTCTCCTCTCCAGAAAGGATTTTGCATCTACAACAACGAAATCAAACATCAACACAAATTGAAAACAATCTATGCTTTTACATGCTTTTATCTCCTTGTATGCTTACTGATTCGCATTGATATTTTTGCATATTGTGTCCTTTCAAGCTCTTCCATGATGTCCTTTACAGGAATTAGAGAGTGATGACTGGAGGCATAATCTTTTCTTTTTTTTCTACGTGTATATGAAAATCTAACAAATTTGGAAATTTTGGATTGAAATGGTGTATGTCTGTAAGAGCCTCTATCTCGTATTGGATGGCCATGCATACCTCGACCATTAATACTCAAAAAATTCAAGGAAGTTTAATCTAACTATTGTCTTTTTGAGTGGTTTCTTACTCCTACTGTGAAACAGGATCTTACCTAAGGATGTGAACGATAAAGGGTCACTACGGGTAATTCACACTAGATTTAGAAGGATCTCTTGACCTGATGTGTTTGTAATGCAAGGCGTATTCAGGTCATCACAACATTTATGTTTTAATGCTTATACAAATTGCTATATCAAAATGGATATGATATTCAGGTCATCCTGGTGTTTATGCCTTGGTGCTTATATCTAATCTGACATTCCAAAAATAAAATCAATATTCATATGTCCATGGTTGTCTAGCCAGTGGGCATTGTATTGATTCTTGTGCATACAAATCGATATTCATATGTCTATGGTTTCATAACTAGTGGACATTGTATTGATTTATTCAGTTACCTAAAAAGTTCAATGATGAGAACGAATCGACACATGATCGGTGACTAGGTCCTAGGTCCTAGGTTTGCATTTCATTATGTATTTCATTTTGCACTTTGCATGATCTCACAAATTTCTTGAACACTTAAATGATTCTTCAAAACCAAAAATGCTAAACATGACATAAGGACTGAGCATTGTATGAAGGTTCCTCCAACGAAACAGCAAGTAGAATCCTTTTTCAGGATCAAAATTGAAATCTGAGATCATTTATATTGTAAACTACTTGCATATTCGACCTTCAATCATCAAATGAATCCAAAATTCAACTTAACTAATTATCTTACATCAAATTATCAAAATTTCAACTTGGTCACCCATGGTCAACTCATGGTCAAATCTAGTCAAACTTGGTCTCCAGGACCTCCAAATGATGCAGAACATGTTTTCAGACGTGCACAACCACTTCTCAATTCAATTAACATGCTTCTAAACCATTCAACGCTGAATTTTCTTGTCAAATTTCAATTTTAATCCCAAAGGGGGCATAGTATTGCATATCATTCAAGTATGTAAATCTAAATCTGTAATCAAATCTTTCTTAGTAATCAAGACAACAACCACGTCTAATTGTTGACTCATCAAAAGTCCTCATCGCTTGGGGGAAATCTATCATTTCTTGGGGCATGTCAGATTCATCGAGATCTGTATCAATCTGGTATCCTAAATCTATCTTGTAAACTGTATCAGCTTTTTGTAACTATCGGTTCATTAGTGTTATTTCCTTGGTTCTTCATAACTGATGGGTTCAGGATGTGATACCAATATGATTCTCTTGGTACAATCAGGTCTGGAATCAATCACTCACTTCTTCGCAATCATAAGGTTTAGAATCAGGCATTTTGGCACTTTTTCGTAATCATTGGTTCATTGTTGCTATAGTTAACATTATCTTTGGTCAATCAGGACCTAAATCTTACATCTTCAAATCTTTCAATCAGTTTTTGTCTCAGAATCATTTAATCTCTTTCAAATTATTTTCATACATCTACATCAAACACAAACTATTCTTTGAACCACTACACTTTGCACAGTGATTCAAAGAGGGGCAAAATGTAATACCCCAAAAATGGGTTATAGGTTCATTAACCTCCTATATCAACAATTTGAACGAAATCAACATCAAAGTCCTAACCAAAGGCACATTTGCACATCTAAACATCAAAATCCTAATTGATTTTATCCTAAATTCTGCATTGGGGAATATTCTTTGAATATTCCTAAATTATCTAATTATCTTTAATTAAATATTATTTGGTGATAAATCTCATTTATCCTAAATTTGATTAATTGAATATGTTGAATATTTAATTAATTAGATTAATACTGCCACTTAATTATTTAATTAGATTTAATTCTATTTATTCCTAATTAATATTATTTTTAATTTTGACAATAAATCTAAAATCTCATGACTAATTGATTAAATTCTTATTTAATCAATTAATGTCAGTTGTCAATATTTAATAATATAGTTTTTGAATAAAGTTTGATTTAATAATTGATTAACCCATAAATCAAATATTTTAATTCAAAATCAGTTAAGTTGAGAATAAATCACTTTATTTATTAAATTAATTTATAATTAAATCATGCATAATTAGAAAATAGGCAACTAGAAATTAACAATCAATTTTAAAGTTGAAACTGAACATATGATGATGAGTTGAAATCTGATCTAAACTCTATTTTGAGTTAAACATTGCTTTTGCATGATTTTTTGTAAGTTAATTATCTCTGATTTCTTGATAACTCAAAAATCAACCTGAGTTTATCAAGAGTGATTTATGGCTTTTCTCAATCATCCTCAAGCCCTAGATTTCTATAAAATCAAGGCTTTAGCTCTTCCAAAAGGACCCTCAAAATTGCATCCTCACTCTGGCAAATTTGCAACTAAAGAATCAATCTTTTGTGAATCAAGGCTATTGTGAGATTTTCATTTATTGTTTTAAGCATTTAGCATATCATCTTAGATTAAATTTGCATTCAATATCAATTTCATTCATATAGCTTAGATTCATCAAGTTTTTCATCTAATTGCATAGAAAATACAAAAATATAGAATAATCTGCCTTCATATAGTCTTTCATATTTTGCATTCAAATCTTTCATTTAGGTGTTGAATTGTCATTGATCTTGATTTCAATCTAAGAACATCATACTCGCACCTACTAGAAGGCAGTAAATCACCTAGTTAGCTTAGTTTCAATTATTTGCAAGATTTCAATTTTGGCTAACCTCTAATGTTTTACTGAAGTGTTGTGTCTATAGTTAGGTACAAAATTCACACACACAACACTATGACCCCCAGCAATAGATATAGTCTCAAGAACCATCTTCCTAAAACATACAATGAAGAGGAACAATGTCTCAAACATAAATCATACAAATAAAGACATGATATATATAATCATAAAACAATAGTCTAAAATACAAGAGTGTTACATGTCTAAGTTTGTTTCAAGTTTAAAGTACTAGACATTTAGTGGGTGTATGTAATTCCCAGAGTTCCTAGTGTATAACCTCAAGCTCTGATACAAAGTGTAACACCCCATAGGGAACCCAAGAGAAATCAACCTAAAACATGTCACTAAGTTTATAAAAAATAATCTTAAGAGTTTACAATCAACAAGTACATTAATGCAGAAGCAATATAGTGTAATACAAAACATACTCATAAAAGTAACTCATCACATATATTACAATTCCCAAGGGTTCCTTAACATAGAATTACTCATAAGTTAATTAGTCTGTTAAGTACAATGTTCAAGATACACAATGAATAATAAGTACATATCATAAATAATTACACATATACAACTGATACGATAAGGTATATCTAATGAAATAACATCCACTGCACAAGTTGCAAGGTATGTAATAATCAAATACAAGTATGATACAATATGTAATATATTTGAGGTAAAAGTAAGTCCCCAAGAATGATGAAAAATAAGGTACAATTGCTAAAATAATCATTTAGCACCAATACAAGGATGTCAAAATCTCAATGGTAAAATGATCACTACCACCCGACCTCGTGGGACCTACATGAGCCACTCCCACCATGCTTAGGAGATAAAAATAGGACCCACTTAGATAACAATATCAAACAATCATGAGCTGACTCTAAGAAAGGAATCCTGAAAAGCTCTCTATCTCAAATGTACAACTCAATCTACATAGGTAACAAGCTACTTTACCAAAGACAACCAACACATGTAGGAAACCTAAGATTAAATTATGGAAGTGTCATCACATACGCCAACCCCTTGGAATGATCTCACTAGACTCCATCTCCAAAATGTGGTTGTATGAAGAAGCATAAATCCTCTCATATAAACAAGGATAACCAATCTTACAAGACCTCAATCAAGCATATTCTCTCACTCTCATCCTAGCCTATACAAGCACTCAAGGCATGGGTGAGGAAACATATCTTATTAAATCATTTTAAAGCCTCATTTAATGTATTATGTTATCACTTATTAAGTAGCTTGCAAAGGGTACCCAGGTAGCCACTTTGGTGTAGGGAACCTCCCCACTTTGCAATTTTTTCTATGTCTAAGGGTGATTAGGAAGTTGTTTAGTTGTTTGGTGTGATGAGTTGGTTAGGTCCAAGTGTCAAGGTCATTCTCCATGTTTGTAAGGACCTTGATTCCATGAGAGACTTTGGGGGTCACCTTGGTGACTAAGAAAAGAAGTATTAATTTTGAGTGCCAAATAGGTTAGATGGATATTTTAAGGTTTTTCATACCTTATTAGGGTCTTAGATTGATCAATTTCATCATTGGGATGAGAAACAAGGTCATATGGTTCATTTTGTAATTAGTTGCTAAAATGTTGCTAGCAACTTTTTCCAAAGATGCCAAAATGGCTAAAAACTGATGTAACCACCCAAGCTCAGTATAAGATCTTGCATTCAAAGTTTTTGAAGGGTTAATGAAGAACTGAAGCAAAAAAATTCTATTCTGATATCCAGTATGAACATCAAAGCACTATGTTGTATACACAGTCTTGTCCTTCTGCAACTGTACGGCCATGTACAGATTGACATAGGTGATTGAACTCCATGAATTGATATTTTTTTAAGTTAGTTTTCATCTACAACTACTAGTCTAGTTTGAAGTTAAATAGTTTTAAAGTTTTGAGTTTTTAAAGGCTACTGGTCTGCCAATGCCAACTGGTTAAGAATGGCTCTAACCTAAGAATCCTCTAGTGGATTTGTCTAAAACCATGAGGATCATAGGGTTAGAGTCCATAGATGTATTTTCTAGTCTTCTTGTTTTTTTTGTAGAGGTTCTAAGGACCCAAAATGAAAGCCCTATGGTTGACTGGTAAAACCAAGTGAGCCAGGATAGGGAAGAAGTGGAATTGGTACAGACACCCAAGACCAGTTGAAGAAAATTTGTTCACATTTTTGAATACTCCAAAGAGTATCCTAGAAGGATTCAGTGGTGGTTGGAGGTGAATCAAGGTGGGAGACAAGTTTGAAGTGATTTTACACAATTTGGACCAAAGACCTAATTTGTAGGCTAGAAACTAGGGTTTTGGGTGTCACCAGGGACTAAGATTTTGGATTTAGAAAGGATTGATGGATATCTCATAGATTTTAAAAAAAAATTGTGAGGTCAAGTGTAGATTTTGGGAGTGCTAGGTCATTTTTAGTGAAAATAGACCTACTAGGAATTATGCAATTAGGCCTCCTAGTATTTTAGAGACCAATTGGATTGGTAGGATAGTTTAAAGTGTGGGAAAGGTTGTAGAATGGACTAAGAAGTGTTAAGAAGGAAAGTAGATGACTAAGAACATGTGTGGGAAGATCCTAGTCAGAGGATGGACATTCTAGATGAAGGAATAGTGAAGAAAACTAAGGTTAGAAGTAACTAGTTGGACTAGTTGAACTAGTATCTTTGGAGGCTTCACAAAAGCCAACTATACCTTGGAGGAGAAGTTGGTAGGAAGGTTCTAGGAGATACAAATAGGTGAGAAGATCCAAGAACTAAAACCTTTTGGAAGGTTAGATTGAATAGTTGAGCAATAGAGTGTCAATCCTCTACATCAGAGTGGTATCAGAGCCATATCTACTTGGAAGAGTGTCATAACTTCTTGGAAGTTGTGTATGTCAGATAGTGAAGGGAGTCAAGAGGTGGACAACATGCCTCCTAAGGCTATGAGTGGGGATGCTATAGTAGAGTTGGTCCAAGGCCTCTTGGAGAAAGCCAATTTGGTAGAGACAAAGAGTAAGAAAAGGATCACAGAATGGGGAGATGAAAGTGATGGGGATGAAGATAGTCAAATAGAGGAGTCAACCAGCAGAGGAAAGGAACCAGAGATAGACAAGGAGTAGAAGGTACTCTTAGATGCCTTCAAGTCTATAAACAAAGATAGCCTAGAGCATATACCATATTATTGTGGTAGTCTAAATGGAGAAGAGTTACTAGATTGGATCAATGCCATGGATAACCAATTTGACTACAAAGAAGTATCAAAGGAAAAGAGGATCAGTCATGCTAAGGCTAGACTCAAAGGATCAGCATTAGTATGGTGGAATATGATGCAAGATGAAAGAGTGAGTAATGGAAAGAGGAAGATTGTTTCTTGGGAAAGGATGAAAATCAAATTGAAGGCTCAATTCTTACCAACTGATTATGAAATCCAAATGTATCAGAAGTTGTAGAATTTGAGCCAAAAGGAGATTAAAATAAGCCAATACATTGAGGAATTTCATAAACTAAGTCTTAAGGCTAGGAGACAAGAAGATGAGATGGATAAGGTGGCAAGGTATCTCAATGGGATAAGGCAGGGGATACAAGATGAAATCAGTATGTTGGCTCCAGATAGTATGCACAAATGCTTTCAATTGGCTTTGAGAGTTGAAAATAAAGCAAGAAGAAGAAATGACTTTAATCAAAGAGGTAGAGGTGGAGCAGCAACAGAGGTTTTCAAAGAGGCAGGGGTAATTTTGGTAGAGGATAGAGTCTTAGTAGACAAGAAGACAGTCAAGTTGTGGATGGAATTGGGGGAAACCAGTATAGAGGCTCATTCCAAAGGGGAGGATACAGAGGAAGAGGACCACCAAGAGGTAGGTTTAAACCTCAAGGAAGGACAAACTCAATTTTCACTGGTAGGTGTTACAATTGTAACCAAGTGGGTTACACAATGGGCAGATGTCTAGAGAAGGCTTCCTCATCTTCATTGGGGGAAAGAAGAAATCAGTTAGTTCAAGAGGATGATAATCAAATTTTCACCTCACCTATATCTAAAGCAGGACCAGTAGTAGATGGAGAGAACTTAATGTTGAGAAGAACATTGCTCAAAGTACCAAGCACTATAGAACCACCCCAAAGGAAAAGTCTATTCAAGACTACTTGTAAGTCTCATGGGAAGATTTGCAAAGTCATTGTGGACTCTAGATCCAC
The DNA here is from genome assembly GCA_027943335.1 of Chamaecyparis obtusa. Taxonomy (NCBI): domain Eukaryota; kingdom Viridiplantae; phylum Streptophyta; class Pinopsida; order Cupressales; family Cupressaceae; genus Chamaecyparis; species Chamaecyparis obtusa. The sequence goes on from BSBK01012653.1 coordinate 96,152, forward strand.
TAAGAATATAGTGTCTATTGAAATGGTAGAGAAATTGAAGTTGAGAAGAATCCCTCACACCACACCATATAAGGTTTCATGGTTGAATAAGGGTCAGCAAATAGTGGTGGATGAGAAAACTATGGTTGAGTTTGAGATAGGGGACTATAAGGACAAGGTCCTATGTGATATACTACCTATGGATGCATGCCATCTACTCCTTGGATGCCCATGGCAATATGATGTCAAGGCAATGCATGATGGAGAAAAGAATAGTTATATGATCACCAAGTTGGGAAGGAAATTTCAGATGGATCCTTTAGTAGAACCAAAGGAAGAGAAGCATGTGGGAAAAAGTGTGATGTTATTGAGTGGGAAGGAGTTCCTAAAAGCTATGAAGAAGGAGAAAGGGGAATGTTGTGCTATTGTGGTCAAACCAAAGGAGGAACCTAAAGAGAAAGTCACCTTACCACTAGAGGTACAAGCCTTATTGGAAAAGTATCATGATATAGTGGGTTTACCAAGTGCTCTACCACCTATGAGGGATGTAAGCCATTAGATCAACCTTATTCCTAGAGAAAATCTACCAAACAAGGTAGCATACAAGATGACACCAAGTCAAAATGTAGAGATAGCCAAGCAAATCCAAGATTTGTTGGATAAGGGGCTGATAAGGAAGAGTTTAAGCCCTTGTGTTGTACCTACTATTTTGGTACCAAACAAAGGGGGTACATGGAGGATGTGCACTAATTCAAGGGCCATCAACAAGATCACTATAAGATATAGGTTTCCAATGCCAAGGATAGAGGACATGCTAGACAATTTGGGAGGATCTTGCTATTTTTCCAAGGTGGATTTGAAGTCAAGCTATCATCAAATTAGATTTAGGCCTGGTGATGAATGGAAAATAGCCTTCAAAACAAATGAAGGGTTGTATGAATGGCTTGTGATTCCATTTGGCCTCACCAATGCATCTAGTACATTCATGAGGCTCATGAATGAAGTGTTGGCAAATTTCATAGGTAAATTTGTCATAGTTTATCTTGATGATATCTTGATTTTTAGCAGGACAAAGAAGGAGCGCATGGAGCATTTGGAGCAAGTCTTAAGGAGGTTACACAAGGAGAATCTAATGATTAATCAAGATAAGTGTGACTTTCTCAAAACTGAACTAGTATACCTTGGTTTTGTAGTTGCAAATGGGTGTATGAAAATGGATCTTGATAAAGTTAAGTCCATTTTGGAATGGCTTACACCTAAGTCTATTGGAGATGCTAGGAGTTTCCATGGTTTGGCTTCCCATTATAGGAAATTTATAAGAGGTTTCAGTCATTTGTGTGCCCCTATACTAAACACCATCAAAGGTGGAATCAAGTGTCAATTTGAATGGACTGTTGCAGCAGATCAAGGATTTGAAAAATTGAAGAAAAGAATTGCAGAACTACCTACTCTTAGGTTCCCTAACTTCAACCAACTCTTCATGGTAGAGTGTGATGCTAGTAATTTGGCTATTGGAGTAGTACTTAGCCAAGAAGGACACCCTATGGCTTTCTTCTTTGAGAAGTTAAATGAAGCTAAACAGAAATATTCAACTTATGATTTGGAACTCTATGCTATGGTCCAAGCTTTAAAAAAATGGAGACACTATTTGTTACCTAGAGAGTATTTAGTTTATATTGACAATCATGCACTAATTTTTTTGAATGGATAGGATAAGTTGAACCAAAGGCACATGAAGTGGGTGGAAGCATTGCAAGCTTATACATTTTTCATTAAGCACATGAAAGGAGTTAGCAAAAAGGTAGCAGATGCTCTTAGTAGGAGAGTACTCACAATCCAAGAGATCCAACTACAAAGTGTGGGGATGGATGATTTGAAGAGCTTATATAAGGAAGACAAGGATTTTGGTAAAGCCTATGAAGAATTTGTGAAGTTTCAATAGGACTTCAAAGTGGATTTTGATGAGTATATGTTGCAGGAAGGTCTCTTGTTTAAGGGCCATCTTATGTGTATTCCTCAATGCTCAATGAGGGAGAATATAGTGAAGGAAAAACATCAGGGTAGTTTAGGGGGTCACTTTGGCATAGACAAAACCTTAGAGTAGGTTAATAGGCATTACTTCTAGCCTAAAATGCAATCAGACATTAGGAGATTTGTGGAGCAATGTCAGGTCTATCAAAGGGCAAAAGGATAGAGTAGCAATAGTGGATTGTATCAACCATTATCCATTCCTCAAAGACCTTGGGAATGTTTGAGCATGGACTTTGTCTTGGGATTTCCAAAGACATCTAGGGGTCATGACAGTGTTTTTGTGGTGGTTGACTGGTTTAGCAAGATGGAACACTTCATTCCATGCAATCAAACCAATGATGCATCTCAGATTGCAAGGTTATTCTTTAAGGACATTGTAAGAATCCATTGGTTGCCATTAAATATTGTGAGTGACAGGGATACAAAGTTTGTGGGTCACTTTTGGAGGACCCTATGGAAGATGCTTGGAACAAATTTGTCTTTCACCTCAACTTATCACCCTCAATCAAATGGGAAAACTGAGGTAGTGAATAGGACACTTGGAAACTTATTAAGGTGCTTGACTAAGCAACATGGGCAATCTTGGGATCACATTATAGGGTAGGCAGAATTTTCTTATAATGACTCCATTAATAGGGGTATAGGGAAGAGTCCCTTCCAAATAGTTTATGAGCTCAATCCTAGAGGGGTGTTGGAGTTGAGAGATCTCACATTGGAGGACAAGAGGAGTGCACAAGGTGATTCATTTACAAAGTAGATGAAGGTGTTGCATGATCAAGTTCACAAGACCTTACAACATCAAGTGGCCAAATACAAAGCCAAAGCTGATTAGACAAGGAGAGACCTACAATTCAAGGGTGGAGATCTAGTATTATCCTACCTTAGGAAAGAGAGAATACCTAAGGGTCAACCAACTAAGCTTCTCATGAAGAAGATTGGACCACTGAAAATTTTTCATAAGTATGGCAAGAATGCCTATGAAGTAGAACTTCCTCCTAATTTGGGAATATCTCCTAATTTCAATGTGTGTGATCTCTATCCTTATAAGGGCTCTCCAAGGGATATAGGGAAAAGTACACTTTTAGATGTGCAGGAAGAAGATTGGGTAAGGGACTTACCAACTCCCAAACCTTTGCAGCTCGAAAGCATTCTAGATTCTATGGTGATAAAGAAAACCAGGAAAGGTATCTACAAGGAGTACCTTGTCAAGTGGCAAGGCCTCCCTGAAGCTAAGGCTATTTGGATGATAGAGCAAGATATTTTGAATCATGGAGTTACCCTTGCTGACCTGCTAACTCTAGGGAATTGAGTTATTCTGTCCTGGGGAGTATGGTGCAGGGCACCTCCCCACTTTGCAATTTTTGCTATGTCTAAGGGTGATTAGGAAGTTGTTTAGTTTTTTGGTGTGATGAGTTGGTTAGGTCCAAGTTTCAAGGTCATTCTCCATGTTTGTAAGGACCTTGAGTCCATGAAAGACTTTGGGGGTCACCTTGGTGACTAAGAAAAGAAGTATTAATTTTGAGTGCCAAATAGGTTAGATGGATGTTTTAAGGTTTTTCATACCTTATTAGGGTCTTAGATGATCAATTTCATCATTGGGATGAGAAACAAGGTCATATGGTTCATTTTGTAATTAGTTGCTAAAATGTTGCTAGCAACTTTTAAAAGTTGCTTGAGCAACTTTTTCCAAAGATGCCAAAAAGGCTAAAAACTGATGTAACCACCCAAGCTCAGTATAAGAGCTTGGATTCAAAGTTTTTGAAGGTTTAATGAAGAACTGAAGCAAAAACATTATATTCTGACATCTTGTACGAACATCTAAGCACTTTGTTGTATACA
>BSBK01012654.1:0-72696 GCA_027943335.1 Chamaecyparis obtusa
AACACTACGGGCCTTCTTTATATAGGCAATTTCCACCGCCCGAGAAAGTTCCAGAAATTTAGCCCTAAGGGCCGACCCAACTTAGAATTATTTTATTTTTTAATTTATTACATCAAAGTCCGCTCAAAATAACTTTTGAAACCCAAACAGAAATTTTGAAAAAAAATTATTTTCTGCCATTTCAGGTGACCCAACTTCTGAAGACCATAAGTCATCACCCGTTCACCCGATTGGCTATTATAACCCCATTCTGGAAATGCCACGAAGTTCTCTACATGCTTTATTTGCGCAAAGTACCCGTCACCCAAATTTTCAACCTCATCTGGGGCCTCTAAAGCCCTTCAAAATTGAGTTCAAAGTTTCTATACCCTGCTGCCAATACCGAAAATCTTCAATATCTTCAAAACTACACCTGATCTAGACATGAAACTTTGCTGGCAGGCTGATATGACTGAGATGAACCTCCATATGTAAAATCAGACATTCTAAGATCGTAAGACCAACTTACTAAAAATAGCAAGTTTCCATAAATAGCAACTCTGCACAAGATAACCCTTATTGAATACAAAAATAGAAATATTTTTGGGTGATGCAAGATTGCTCTTACTCCCAGGATGCTCCTGCATCAGACACCCGGGGTAAGTTGAGAAGTGACCCTATCATGACTCAGGTGTGTAGAGGAAAACCAAGACGGTTAACCTCCTCCTTTGTTAGCCATGATGAATCTTCAACAGGTCATCCTTTCCATTTGACCAAATACGCTTCATATGTCTTGTTCCTTGTGCTTCTGCCAACACGACTGTCCAGTATGTCTTCAATCTCTTTGATATCTGAGCTGGTTGCTAGAATACTCCATTGTGCTACTGCAACCTCATCTTCAACACCTTCTTCATGATACTCTGTCAAATCTGAAATGTTAAACACTGGTGAAATATTCAGCTCACTAGGCAATTCTACCTCATATGCATTTCTTGAATCATGTTTCTTCAATATCTTACATGGTCCAAACTTCTTCATTTTCAGCTTGTTATATGTACCAACTGGAAATCACTCCTTCTGCAAATGAACTATGACTTCATCCCCAACCTGAAATTCCTTATGCCTCCTTTTCTCATCTGCCTTAGCCTTATACTGCGCATTCATCTTGGTAATATGCTTCCTCACCTCCTCATGAATGTTCTTCAAATGTTCTGCAAAATCCTCAGCTTTAGCACTACTTATTTCTCCTTTATCTATCTTTCTCAATTCAGATGCATTTCTTGGACTACTTCCATATACAATCTGGAATGGTGATTTACCAGTGCTCCTATTGACAGAATTATTGTATGCAAATTCTGCCTGTGGTAAAATCAAATCCCATCCTGTTGGCTTATCTCTAACCAAACATCTCGATAGATTTTTCAAACTTATATTCACCACCTCTATCTGTCCATCAGTCTGTGGATGATGTGATGAACTGAACTTCAAATCTGTCTTCAACTTCTTCCACAATGTCTGCTAGAAATATCCAACAAACTTAGTATCTCGATCTAAAACTATGGTCTTTGGCAAACTATGTAGTCTCACCACTTTTCTGAAAAACAATTCTGCTACATGAACAACATCATTAGTCTTCTTGCAGGGAATGAAATGTGCCATCTTTGAAAATCTGTCAACTATTACAAAAATTGAATCATGTCTCCACTGTGTCCTCGGTAAACCAAGAAAAAAGTCCATACTAATATCCTCCCAAGGCTTCTCTGGTACAGGTAATGGCTGGTACAACCCTGTATTTTTTTTTCACTCCTTTCACCATCTGACATACTCTGCAACTTTGTACAAACTTCTTCACATCTTGCTACAATTGTGGCCAATAATAATTCTCACCAACCAAAGCAAGGGTTTTATCACGACCAAAATGTCCAGCCAATCCTCCACTATGCTTCTCTTTGATGAGATTCTCCCTCAAAGAACTTCGTGGAATGCACAACTGACTCCCTCTGAATAGCATATCATCTTGGATGATAAAATCCAGCCATTTCATCATGTCTAGAGTAACAGGTTCTGTACAAGTTTTCCAAGCTTCACCAAAATCAGGATCTTCTAGGTACAAATTCGTGAGTTCCTTGAACCCAACTACTTCAATCTGCATCTCTGTCAGCAATAGTTGCCTTCTGCTAAGAGCATCCGCAACCCTATTAGACTTTCCACTCCTGTGTTTCAAAACAAATGTATAACTCTGCAAAAACTCAACCCATTTCAAATGCCTCTAATTCAACTTTCCTTGACTATTCAAATATTGCAAAGCTTGATGATCAGTATACAAAACAAACTCCTTAGGAAGTAGATAGTGCCTCCACTTTTTCAATTCCTAAACTATATCATAAAATTCCTGATCATAAATAGAATATTTTCAATTGGCATCATTTAACTTCTCACTGAAATAAGCAACAGGTTTACCTTCTTGGCTCATAACAGCTCTTATTGCAGTACCACTAGCATCACAATCTACTTGAAACACCTTATTAAAATCTGGAAGTGCTAAAACAAGTTGTTCTGTAACTTTTTGTTTCAACAATTGAAAACTCTTTTCTGCCCCATTAGTCCACTTAAACTATTTTCTATCCCCTCTCATTGTTTCAGTCAAGGGTCCACAAATACTGCTAAATTTTTTGATAAACTTTCTGTAAAAGCTAGCCAAACCATGAAAAAATCTTACCTCAGTAGCACTCCTTGGAGTAGGCCATTCAAGGATAGCCTGTACCTTCTCTGGCTCCATTTTTAGACCTTCTACTAAAACTATAAATCCCAAATACACTAACTCTATCTTCACAAAACTGCACTTCTTCAAATTAATCAACAATTTCTCATCTCTCAACTTCTCAAACACCATACGAATATGCATCATATGTTCCTCCAATGTCTTGCTAAAAATCAAAATATCATCTAGGTAAACAATGACAAACTTACCCAGAAATTCTTTCAGAACCTCGTTCATGAGCCGCATAAAAGTGCTCGGTGCATTGGTTAGCCCAAAAGGCATGACTAACCACTCATACAGTCCTTCTTTTGTCTTGAAGGCAGTCTTCCATTCATCTCCTTCTCTGATCTATATCTGGTGATATCCACTCTTCAGATCTATCTTTGAGAAATACACAGCTCCACTCAAACAATCCATAATATCATCCATTCGTGGCAATGGAAACTTATACTTGATTGTGATCTTGTTTATTGCTCTGGAATCTATACACATCCTCCACTCTTCATTTTTCTTTCGTGCGAATACCACTGGTACAGCACAGGGACTCAGACTCTCTCGAATCAACCCCTTCTACAATAACTCATGTACTTGTCTATTCAACTCTTCACTTTCTGCTGGTGTCATTCTGTGTGCTACCTTGTTTGGAAAACTAGCCCCTGGAATCAAATCCATCTGATGACTGATCTTTCTTACCAGTGGTAAACCATCAGGTACATTATCAGATACAATATCTTGAAACTCATTCAACAAATCTACAACCTCTACAGGTACATCCTCTACTTTTTCTTTACCAACTTTTAGAATTAACTCAAAACACACATGCTCATGCCTCATACCATCTAGGAATTTTCTTCTATCAACAAATGTTATTCTTGCATTACCACATACCTTTTCTTCGGTCTCCTTCAATGGCTTTAGCTTATGTCGCACTCCATCCTTTGTCAGGGAATAGGTATTCGCATGACCATTGTGTACAACACATCTGTCAAACTACCATGGTCTACCCAACAACATATGACATGCATCCATAGAGATGATATCACATAGTACCTCATCTTTGTACCTACTGATCTTGAACTTTACCAGGAACTATTCACTGACCATGACCTTGTGGTCATCTTGCACCCAGGAAATCTGATATGGATGTGGGTGTTTCTGTCTCTTGAGCTTCAACTTTGTCACCATCTCTTCTAACACTAAATTGTCAGTGCTTCCACTATCGATAATCAAATCACAACATTTACCCTCACACTTGCATCTAGTGCGAAATAGGCTCCTCCTTTGTTCAGGTTCATTCTCACCACTCAGCAACACTCTTCTGTTAATTAGCATTTCTCTTCCTTCAGCATCTTTAGAATTTGATGATCTAGCATCTTCATCTACATGTGCAACTCTGGCCTGGCCTTCATTTCTCCTTTCTGTTCTGCCTTGGTGCTGAGGACATTCAAATGCCCTATGACCTTCTTCTCCACAGTGAAAACATGTTCCACGGAAGCCTCCTCTTCCAGATCCTTATCCTCTTCCTCTTCCTCTCTGATCTCTATTACTTTGATTTTGAAAATGATTGAAATTATTTCCTCTCTGATTCTGACTACTACTGGCCTCATCCTTCTTTTTTAGATCTTCATTTTGGACACCATATGACCATCCACCAGATCTTCCACCATGACCTCTTCCATTTTGTCTGCTCTCAAACTTCTTGTTTAGCTTTTCCTCTACTTTTAGGGCAAACTGGTATGCCTCCTCAATACTATTCTTTCAAACCAGATTCAACTCCTCCTGAATGCTTGGCCTTAACCCATTAAGGTATCGGGCAACTTTCTCCTTATCAGCTTCTGCATGGCCTGTTCTGATGAGGAGTCGATAGAACTCCTCTGTATACTCCTAAATAGATCTTCCTGCTTGCTTCAAACTTTGCATTTTCTTTAGGAGGTCAAGCTCATAATCAACAAGAATGAATTGTCACTTCAATTTATCCACCATCCGATCCCATCTTGTGATTTTATCTTTCCCTCTTCTATTTCGCTCCAATTGAATTTCTTGCCACTAGAGCTTCACATGACCTTTCAATCTGGCCTTTGCAAATTTGACCCTATTAAGATCCTCAACATCTTCATACTCAAAATATTCTTCACATTCATTGATCCAGTCGATCAATTCCTTTGGGTTAAAATTTCCAGAAAATGTAGGAACCTCAATCTTAGGTCTTTTCCCAATCTTGGAAATCGCCCGAAAAAATCTTTCTTCCTCCTGGTTCACAATTTCAACTTCTCCTTCTTGATATTCTTCTTCGGCTTCATCCTCGCTTTCATCTCTGACATTAAGATTCATTCCTCTCTGAATCTCTTCTTGTAATGCTCGCACTTGTCTCTACAACTCTCTAACCTCAGGTGTCACAGCACCAGCTCTTCCGCCACGTTCTCTTCGTGGAGACATTTTTGCGATGCGCGCTGAAACCCTAACCACGGTCCTGGTGCAAACTACCTCACAGTCGGTGATCTTTTTACACACTCAAGAACTTCTGCTCTGATACCACTTGATGAAGGGTGCTCCCCTTAATACCACAAGCACATAACAGAAATAGAGAAACAACAACAATAATATGCAAGAACAGAAAATTGGCTTCTTGTTATCTCCACAAATGTGGAATTACAAACTTTCAGAATTACAATATGCAAAGCCACATGGGAATTCCCTTACAATATTCTATAGGAGAAAGCCTCAAATCAATACCCAGATCTACTACCCAGAACTGCCCTAGATAACACTACGGGCCTTCTTTATATAGGCAATTTTCACCGCCCGAGAAGGTTCCAGAAATTTAGCCCTAAGGGCCAACCCAACTTAGAATTATTTTATTTTTCAATTTATTACATCAAAGTCAGCTCAAAATAACTTTTGAAACCCAAACATAAATTTTGAAGAAAAATTATTTTTCGCCATTTCAGGTGACCCAACTTCCGAAGACCATAAGTCATCACCCGTTGACCCGATTGGCTATTATAACCCCATTCTGGAAATGCCACGAAGCACTCTACATGCCTAACTTGCGCAAAGTACCTATCACCCAAATTTTCAACCTCATGCGGGGCCTCTAAAGCTTTCAAAATTGAGTTCAAGTTTTCTGTACCCTGCTGCCAATACTGAAAATTTTCAATATCTTCAAAACTACACCTGATCTAGCCATGAAACTTTGCTGGCAGGCTGATATGACTGAGATGAACCTCCATATGTAAAATTAGACATTCTGAGATCGTAAGACCAACTTACTAAAAATAGCAAGTTTCCATAAATAGCAACTCTGCACAAGATAGCCCTTATTGAATACAAAAATAGAAATATTTTTGGGTGATGCAAGATTGCTCTTACTCCCAGGATGCTCCTGCATCAGAAGTCGACCCATATTTTTCTAGCAGATCTATGTCTACAACTTCCAAATCTATAAGTGCAATTATGGGATCCTTCTCCTGCACACTGAGAACTATGTTTTTGGGTTGGGGTAGATAAGAGATTTCATTGGTCAATCCCTAGATTAAGGAATAAACTTTGATTTAAATTACATTTCAATGAAAATAAAAATGTAAATATACACCTTGCTTGAAGAAGCCCTTGTCAATAAGAATTTTGTTGTGTTTGTATGTTTATCTTGAACTTACAATGTAGGAAATCTCCACAAATATTATGGATCTATCAAAATCACTTCATGGATCCATGGATGTAAGTGTTCATCAAATGAAGAAAATGATGAATGCCTTAATTTGGATCTCCTCCCTTGATGGGAAACACTGTGCTAGATCTTGAAGAGGAAAGATGTCCACAAGGGATCCTTGAATCTTTGAAGACTTGAATGCTTGAATGTGAGATTTTTATCATGAATTATCCTCATTCTTGAAAAATGAGGTGCCTAGGATTCCTTTTATACTAGTTTCTAGGTAGAAAAATAAAGTAAGCCGATGAGGTCACCAAATTTTACAAATTGAATCCTTGAGACAACATCAAGCCTGTGGCTCAGAACTCTTTAGGAATCTGTTATCTTGGTTGATCTATTCCCAAGGAAAAAGTCAATTTAGTCAACCTATTCCAGAACATATCGACCATTTTTCTAGTGTTAGCCCACAAGGAGCCAGCCTCGAGGACTCAGAGACTACATAGATGAAATTGGAAAAAATGGGGCTCAAAGGGAGAAAGAGGGAACTGAGCATGAATCCATCTATAGTCCAAAAATTTGATAAAAAAAAAAGATCTCAAAGTTCTTAAATGAGGAGTGTGTCCATTTTAAGACAATACATTTATCCCCTACTTTAATGAGAGTATGAGTTGCCTCAAACTCACGGTAAAATAGATAAAAAAAAGTAAGAGTTGATCTTATCATGGCTTAGGAAATGAAGAAATCATCAAGCCCTTAAGAGAATTGAGTTTTCATGACATCCAAACCCAAAAAATAAGAGAGATGTCACTAAAAGGAAAGTGTAGCCAACTTGTACAATAAGGTTTGTGTTCCTTATTGTGAACTACTTGAAACAAAATAAAAATGGGGGGCAACAAAATATTGCATTGAATGGTCTAGAAAGTGTGTGGCATGATAATCAACTCTTTAAAGATGAATTGAATGGTATATAAAGTGTGTGTGGCATGCTATTCAACCCATCAAAGGATTCAACTTCAAGGGAATTCCATGTCCAAAAAATAAGAATCGAAAGATGACCCAAGTATAAGGATGTTTGTGTCCTTAACAGATCAAAAGGTGATTAAGATTTCAAGACTGTCAATTGTCCCTAGAAGGATAAAAAATAATGATCAAGCCTCTCAAACTATTAGTAATCCAAAGAGAGATACAAAAGGAAATAGATCTCCCATGAACTCTCAACAATTTGATAGAGGAGACAAAACTGCCAATGTGAGTATGTGCAAAAAGTGAGTGGAGTGTATACCCGCATGTTAGAGAAATTGAAAACTCCTCAACAAGAGAAATGCCTTTAACAAAGGTGTGCATACATCCACAAAGAAAGTTTCCACTATGAAATGCCCCCAAGAGAGAACATTCCAATGGAAATGAACACATAACAAAAGAGAGAACATAAAGGGATCCACTAAATTTGGGGTTAGTATGATCATATGATAATATGTAATATTATATAAACTATGAAATGTCATAATTATCCAAAGGAAGTTGAACTAAAACATAGTGGAGGAAAAAAAAGTAAGATATACAGAGAATATTCTTTTTGGGCTCGCAACATAGAGACCAAAATGATGCAGGAGCATCTTGGGCTTTGAGCAATCTTGCATCAACCAAAAACATTTCCTATTTTTTGTTGTTTGAATTATAATCATTACATTTATTAGTTTTATGTTGTGTGAAGCTTACATGATGTTGAGGACCTATTTTTTAACCTTCTCCTATGGTCGCATAAGGATTGGATGGACCGTTTCAAAGTTAGAGTTGTTATCCTTGTCGTCAGAGCCATATTTTCCTGCATTTTGTGTGCTAATTGTGTGTTATGTAGCTATTGATCCTTAATGAATAATCCTTTTCTATCTTAGTGCCTTAAAGAGGACCTAAACTACTATATTCACCTAAGACCACAAGTCCTAATTCATTATGAGTTTAAAGTTATGACTATTTTTCTCGAGTACCTATTTTCAGCTTGTTTCATGCGAAACATGGAGTTTTTCATCTTGCGCAGTTCCATATGATGAGATGGGCCTTGCTAAGTTAGGGACATGTTCTTGGATAATGTGTGGAAATAAATATAACTTCACATTAATTTTTGTTAATTATTTATTTAGTTTTAGTTTACTCTTCCAGGTTGGACCTATAATGTAATTAAATGCCTAACTGGCCGACTTGTGACTTAACTGGCTATATAGTGAGAGCTTGGGTAGATGTTTAGGGGAAGATAGGGGGTGATATGATGGGAAGAACATTATTAGAGTATAGGAGAATCATACTTGGTGATATGATGGGAAGAACATCATTAGAGAATAGGATAATCATACTTCGATATTGGGAGATCTTGTAGATCAGATGTTTTATTTAATATTGTAATAGCAGAGCTAGTGATTTGTATGCTTGGAGACAAGGAGATTGCTTGGAGGCTTGCAAGCTCAAGTTTAGATCTACCTTAGTGTTTCCATCATTTTCTGATGTATTTTAGAGCTGGACTAGCTTGGATAATTTATCATTTCATTGTATAAGGCCATAACCCGGAAGGCCTCACAGTCAAGCATGTTGAATGAAATTCTATTTTGAAATATTATCTTATTGTATTCCACTATGTTTTTTTTTATTATAATTGGTAGTGTAGGTTTGGACCATCCATTATTGCATCCTTCATCCCTACCCTATGTCAAGTGGTATCAGAGGTTGAAGATCGTGAGTGTTTGGATAGAGTGCCGAGGAGAGGCAGTTTGCACCATGACCTTGGATTGAAGATGCCTTCAAGGAGAGCTTGAGAGATCTTAGAGGAAGAAACTGTTGGAGAATTTAGTCTTGATGATTTCAGGGCTTTGCAGAAACAAGTGCAAGATCTACAAGAGGAATTGAGAAATAAGACTACCTTGAAGGATGACAGTGATGAGTCTGAGGAATATCATTTTGTAGAAGCTATAGAAGAAGCCAAGGATCTAGAAGAGAATAGAATCCTAAAGGCTATGTCTAAAATTGGGAAAAGACCTAAGATTGAAGTTTCTACATTTGCTGGAAGCCTTAGGCGAGAAGAGTTGATTGATTGGATTAATGAGATAGATGAGGACTTTGAGTATGAAGAAATAGAAGATCCTGATAGAGTTTGATTTGCAAAGACTAAGTTAAAGGGTCATGCAAATATTTGGTGGAGAGAAGTTCAATTGGAAAGAAGTAGGAGAGGAAAAGAAAAGATCACTAGATGGAACTGAATGGTTGACAAGTTGAAAAAGAAATTCATTCCAATGTATTATGAATTAGAGATGTTTAAGAAGATGCAAGCCTTGAGACAGAACAACAAATCAGTGTAAGAGTATATTGAGGAGTTTTACATAATCCTGATTAGAACTGGTCATTCTAAAGCTGATAAAGAGAAGGTTGCTAGGTATGCTTATGGCTTGAGACCTAGTATTCAAGAAGAGTTAATTACTATTTAGATGAAAACTATAGGAGATGCTTATTAGATGGAATTGAAGATTGAGGAGAAGCTAAACAAGAGGTTTGAAGGGAGACAAAATAATAGGAACAAAAGTGGAAAGACTGATGAAACAGTTGCTGGAGGTAATCGTAAGAAGACTGATGAAGGATCTGGTAGTGGTCAAGATGCTAATAACTACAATGTTGGACAGAGAGGGAGATGAAAAAATGAGTTCACTGGTACTTGTTTTCTTTGTGGTGAGAAGGGTCATACAAGCTTTCAATGTCCTAAAAGAAGAGTTGCACTAACTGCTGAAGAATACATTGAGAATGTTATAGAAAAAGGTGAACTTCTTATCACTAGGAGGTTGGCTAGATGTGTCCAAGAACCAGTACAAAGAAGGAATTTGTTCAGAACTAGATGTAAGTGCAAGGATAAGGTATGTAATGTCATAGTTGATGGTGGTAGTTCTGAGAACTTTGTTTCAGAAGAGATGGTTAGTAAGTTGAATTTGGAAAGAACAAAACATCCTAATACTTATTAGATTAGTTGGATACAAGATGTGTCTAAGGTTAGGATTGAAGAGAAATGCTTGGTTAATTTTCAGATTGGATCTTATCATGATGAGATATTATGTGATGTATTGCCTATGGATGCTTGTCATCTATTGTTCAAGAGACCTTGGCAATTTGATAGACATGTTATGTTTGATGGTCATGCCAATACATACATGGTAATGCATGGTGGATCTAGGCATAAGTTATTACCCTTGCAGGAAGTTGGGGCTAAGGGATGTGGAGTTATCAGGTGTTGTCCTTATGAAAAACATCAGGAGAAAAGAGTTGATGAACCTATTCATGTGGATGAAAGAAAGCTGAGTTTGAAAGGAAAGGAGCATGACATAGTTGAGGAATTTATAGATATTAAGAGGCAGATGGACTTTCTAACAAAGACAGTGTAGCAAATGGTGGCACTAGAAACAAAGAGGACTACTGATGATGTCAAGCTAATTAGTAAGTCTGGAGAAGATATGATTAACCGAAGTACTAGTGTAATCAACAGTAGAAAAGATGGTCAGAATTAGTTTCTGTCAATAGCAGAAAGGAAAGATGAGAAAAGTGCAGGACAAGATGATTTGCTGAGTGTGACAGTGGATAAAGTAAAGACAACATGGAATGAAGGAACAAAGGAGATATGGGTTAAGAATAGATATGGAATACCTATTCTAGTTTCCTTCAAAAGTTTACAAGAACTTTCTTTTATTTACTTGGGGTGTCTGATGCAGGAGCATCTCGAGCTATGAGCAATCTTGCATCAACCAAAAACATTTCCTATTTTCTATCATTTGAATTATAATAATTGCATTTATTTGTTTCATGTTGTGAGAATCTTGCATGATGTTAAGGATCTATTTTGGAACCATCTCCAATGGTTGTATAAGGATTGGATGGACCATTTCAAAGTTAGAGTTGTTTTCCTTACTGTCGGAGCCGTATTTTCCTACATTCTGCATGTTGATTGTGTGTCGTGTATCCGTTGATCCTTACTGAATCAGCCTTTTTTCTCTTAGGGCCTTAAACAAGACCTAAATTAATATCTTCACCTAAGACTAGAGTCCTAATTCATTATGAGTTGAAAGTTATGACCATTTTTCTTGGGTACCTATTTTCAACCTATTTCACGTGAAACTTGGGGTTTTTCATCTTGCGTGGTTCTGTGTAATGAGATGGGGCCTTGATAAGTTAGGGACATATTCTTGGATCATGTGTGGACCTAAATATAACTTCGTATTAAGTGTTGTTCATTATTTCTTTAGTTTTGGTTTACTCTTCCAGGTTGGACCTATAATGTAATTAAATGCCTGACTGGCTAACTTGTGGCTTAGCTGGCTATATATTGAGAGCTTGGGTAGATATTTAGGGGCTCATTTGGGGTGATATGATGGGAAGAACATCATTATAATATAGGAGAATCATACTTGGATCCTGCGAGATCTTGTAGAATAGATGTTTTATCTAATATTGTAATAGCAGAGCTAGTGGTTTGTATGCTTGGAGACAAGGAGATTGTTTGGAGGCTTGCGAGCTCAACTTTAGATCTGCCTTAGTGTTTCCATTAGTTTATGATGTATTTTAGAGCTAGACTAGCTTGGATACTTTATCATTTCATTATATAAGGCTACAACCTGGAAGGCCTCACAGCCAAGCATGTTGAATGAAATTTTATTTTGAAACATTATCTTGTTGTATTCCACTATGTTTGTTATTGTTATAGTTGGCAGTGTAGGTTTGGACCATCCATTATTGGATCCTTCATCCCTTCCCTACATCATGAAAAGAATTGGTGCTACTATGTCAAGAGCATCCAAGTAGACTACACGAGGACACATTTAAGAATAATAGAACATATAGAACATAATATGTAACAACAAAATATAAAGTGAGAGATACAAATAGAATAATCACACGTGTTTGACTAATTTATCATCTTGTTCCAATGGAGAAGTCAAAAATCATCTAAAGAAATCTAGATAAAACATATAATAAAAATCACAACATGAGGGAAATACAATATGAACACATAAAGACTACCATGCTAGAGAAGTCCACATCAAGTGTGCCACATGCCCCCACCATCTTAGTCTGAAATGATAGGGAGGGGTGAGAAAATCACAAGGGGAACAACATCCAACACAGTAGGAACCAACTCTATATCCAAGCACGAACTCTAGTGGGAGTCACTACGCTCTTCACTAGGAGTTTTAAGCTATGTAGAAAACATGTTAGAAAAATCATAATACATATCAATATTCTCATATTCATCATCACTAATTGTGGACAAGGATTTTGAGGATACCTGTTTTAAAAGGACTCAAGCCAAACAAACATTAGATTTTAACCTAGCATGAAATCAGTCCAAAAAAAAGAAAACTCTAAACTAAGTCACCTCAGATAGAGCTTAAACAGGTGCACCCAAACACTGTTTGATTTTCTCTTGCTTAACGAATGTGGGCGTGCTCTCTAAGCACTTGGAGAATACTCTAATACATTCTAAGATGATTTGAGACTCATGAAAACCCCAAAAAGTGGCACAATATTGGGTAGAACACCCAAAATTGCCCCTAAGGCTTCAAGAACTCAAAATAATGCTTTAATGAAGGTTTGATGCTCTATGCAAAATAATGAAAGAAACTATGTTAATCTATTATTGCTAAGCTATGATGTGCTAAAAAGCTTGAAGAAAACAATGAAATCTAATAGTTAGTTGATTTTAAGCTATGATTAACATGAAAATGGCATTATAAGATTACTATTACTTGAAAATAAAAAAAAAGTGGAAGATTGCTCTTAAAAATGAGGGTATTTATAGAATTTCCTAAGGGGGAGTGAGTGGCCAGGATCAAAATCCTTAAGAGAGGCCAAGATTCATTCAAAGGGGAGCACATGGATTGTGCTAGTTTAGGGCCACCTCCTTGTGACAAGTGTCACAAGGGCATTGGGTTGAAAGATGGGAGGGATGTGCACAATTTGGGAAATGTGCCTAAGGTCAAAGGGTGTAAGAAAGGGGTGAGGGGCTTCTTAAATGCATGTAAGAGGGATAAGGAGGTTTCAAATGCATTTAATGCAAGTAAGAGAAGTTTCTAGAAGTTTGTTGACTTTGGGTTAAGCTTAGGAGTTGGCTAACCTTGGTTAGGGAATGTGACAAGGTTAGGGGGTGGATTAGGATTAGGATTAGGATTAGGGAGACAAGGATAAGACTTTCTAGAAGAGTCTAGAACTTCCTTAGGATAAACATAGATTTTAGAAAATAGATAAAGATTTATTTATTTCCATGGTTTAGGTTTGAGAATATTTATTAAAATGAATTTAATAATCATGAGGATTAAATATTTAATCTTAATTAAATATTTTGAGTTGGGATTAGGGTTAGGAAATGATGGGATTAGCCTTTAATCAAAATTAAAGAAGGATTAGAGGATTCTAGAAGACATTAGTGGTCTTAAGAAAATTGGCCAAGGTTTGAGCAAAAAATAAATAAATTATTTATTTTGGGATTTTTGGTCAATTTATTAATTAAATAATTAATAAATAGGGGAATAATGTTTAAATAAGATTTAAACATTTTTGGTAGGGATTTCTTAATTAAATATTTTTAATTAAGATAAAGGGATTTAATGACATAAAAATTAATTAATTAATTAATTAATAAATGATGATGTCATCAGGGGTTTTTCAAAAAATAAAAAATACTTTATTTTCTAAAGGATTTTTAGGTGTCTACATTTTTCCCCTCTTTGATGTGATGCCGCAAGTGGCATGGCATCAAAGACAAGAAAATAATATGCCCAAGGCTAGAATTTAGAGGAATAAGGGGTTGTGCCCCCTCGAGAAAATAACGCAAGGAGTAAACATTGTGGAATTTTCTTGAAAGGAAACAAAGAAGGAAGGACCTAGAATGAAGGGGAGATAAATAACCCAGCTTCCAAGAGCAAAGATGGGTGAATGCAAGATGAGATGGAATGCAAGATGCAGGATGCAGCTATATGAGGATGCAAAATGCAAGATTAATCTATATGATGCAAGGTGCAGGGGATTTGGGGAAGCTCCAAGTGCAAATGTGGAGAGCACAACCTAGTTTGATATAGCAATGTTAGAGACCTACCAAGGATACTAGGATCACGAAGCCTTGTCACAAATGTTGCATAGGATGAACGCTAAAAAAGACACGCAGGGTTGCCCCAGCATCACACATGAAACCTGAAGGAGGCATGGTGGAAACAATGCTGAAGAAACCACAAACACATGACTGACTCACAGGCAGGAGCAAAATATCAAAAGACCTTGCCCCAGATTATCCTCATTCACAGCGCACCATGATATAAAGGATCATGACAACTTTGAGTAGAGAACAATGAGAAGCCATCAAAGATGAACCAAATCCAAAGGACAAAATCCAAGACCAAAATGAGAACTCCAAAAAGACATCTTTTTCCAAGGAGAGAGATTTGATGTGACTGATTGATTGATGGTGGGAAGATTGGTCTGAATGTGTGGAAGGATGCATCAACATGGACCTCATGAGATTGGTGGAAGATTAGGTCTGACAGGTGGAAGGATACATCCTCAAGGACCCACTGATTGATGAAGGAATGAGTGTTGTTGCTAGAAAATGATGAAGTCAAAGAATAATCATTGTGATCAAGGATAGTCAACAATTGATGTTGTAGAAGTACAAGGATGGGTAGGGCAAAGTGTTCTGAGTAAATGTTGTGGCAGGACTGACAAGGACTATGTACAACAAAAAGGGATGATATGTACAAAAGATGGGAAAATATATACAATGGATATGGATAGAAGCTCAGGATTGGGGATAGGAAGGACCATGCTATATAGGATATGGTACAGGATATACAGGAGATGATACAAGATATGGTACAAGATAGGGTACAAGATATGTGTAGGTGGGATTACAAATTTTCTTGAGGATTATAAAAAAAGAGGAATGCTGGGGGATGGTGCAGGGGATGGGGATGGTAGAAAAAGGACTGAGATAGTGGGATGGGGGGATGGGAGTTTGATAGATAATGACTTGGTCCACTATGTATAGTGCCTGTTTGCCAGGTTTTCACCAACATATTTGTCCAAGGTGCTTGAATTGACAAGTTTTCACCATTGGACGATTATTTTCTTCTCTTGTTTTCTTTTTTTGATTTTTTTGTATTTTTGTATTTTTCCCAATTTTTATGGATTTTTTGAATATGTAAGATCTAGTTCAGGCATAGAACCTCTTCAGATGTATGATGTTGATTAGATCATTCAAAGGCTCACCTTCTGGTGTAGATAACTAATAAGCTCGAGAGTCGAAGCATGCTATGACAACATAGGGGCCCAGCGAAGTAGGCTCAAACTTGCCTTTCTTTTCTTTGTTTTCTTGGAATTTCTAATTTTCTTTGAGGACCATGTCATTGACTTGGAATTGTCTAGGATGGACCTTCTTGTTATAACTCCTTTTGAGTTCATTCTAGTATGCAACTAGGTGATCATAGGCTTGTTGTCTCTTTTTATCTAATAGGTCTAGCTGTGTGAGACGGGCCACACAATAGTCTTCATCAGTGGTGTAGTTCTTCATGGAGACTCACAATGATGGGAGCTCAACTTTGATTGGAAGAATGGCTTCGACACCATATACAAGGGAATATGGGGTGGTGCCTGTGGGAGTACGATAAGAAGTATGATAGGCCCAAAGGGTGGGATTGATTTGGAGGTGCCAGTCACGACCAGAATCATTGACAACCTTCTTGAGGATTTTCAAGATAGTTTTGTTGGTTGCCTCAGCTTGGCCATTTCCTTGAGGGAAATATGGACTGGAGAAATGGTGATGGATGTGGAGTCTAGCACATAGATCATCCACATGCTAGTTTTCAAAAGGTGTGCCATGATCTGTGAAGATGGTAGATGATATGCTAAAGTGACAAATGATGTGGTAAAGGATGAGCTTGGATATCTGGATGCTAGTAGTTAGGGTGAGCGAAATCACTTCAACCCATTTGGTGAAGTACTCTGTGGTAGTTATTATGTACTTATGTCCATCTGAGGAAAGGGGAGTGATTAAGTTGATAAGGTCAAAGCCCCAACATGAAAATGGCCAAGGTGGTGCAATGGGCTGCAAGTCTTGTGCTGGTGCATGAATCAAATTTGCATGTTGCTGACGTGGTAAAATTTTTTTGACAAACTCACAAGCATCATGTTCCATGGTTGGCCAATAATACCCAACTCGAAGCAACTGCTTAGCTAGAACTATGCCACTCATGTGGGCACCACAAATTCCAGTGTGCACTTCTTGTAAAGCCAAGATGACCTTGTTTGAATTTAAACACCTAGAGAGGATATTGTGATACCCTCGATGATAAAAGGGTGTTGGCTACAAGAGTGTAGTGGGAAGCTCTATGAATAAGGTTTTGGCATTCATTATTGGTGAGATGGGGAGACATGATACCATTCTTTAGATATGCATGGATGTCATGGTACCACGAGGACTAGGGATAAACCAAGACACACACCATTTCTGCATCGGCGTTCTCATAAGCTGGTGTATGTAGTTGCTCAACTATGAATTCATACTGTGATGCATCACGTGGGATTTCTAACAAGGATCCAATGGTTTCCATTGCATCGGCTGCTTTGTTCTAAAGTCTTGGTATCTGTGTGAACTATAGATTCAAGAAATGTTCTTTCAGTCTGTCCACCAGCTCTTTGTAAGGTAGCAGCTTGTTGTCCTTTGTTTGATATTCATCTAGGACTTGTTTGATAATCAGCTGTGAATCTCCAAACACTTGCAGTTCTATGATATTCCACTGAATAGCTATTTTGAGACTTGAGATGAGTGCCTCATATTCTGCAATGTTGTTGGTACATGGGAATCCCAACTTGAATGATTTTGGAATGTAGTCACCTTGACATGTGACAAATAGGATTCCTACCCCAGATCCATGTGATGTGTAGGAGCCATCAAAGTATAATTTCCGCATGGGCTATTCTTCGATCATACATAAGTGTTCATTAGGGAATTCCATGATTAGTGGATAAGCATCCACCGGTGGTGCCTCTGCTAGCTGATCGGCAATGACTTTCCCCTTGATTGCTTTCTGATCTATGTACTAAAGGTCAAACTCGCTAAGTAGCATGACCCATTTTTCCATACAGCCTATGAGAGTTGTCTATGATAATACATATTTTAGGGGATCCACCTTTGAAATGAGCCTGATTGTGTGACTGAGCATGTAATGTCTAAGCTTTTGAGTGGCAAAAACCACTGCAAGGCATGCTTTTTCCATGGGTGAGTAATGAATCTCATAGCCGATAAGAGTTCGACTAATGTAGTAGATGGCTATCTCTTTGTTTTCATCATCATGCTAAGCGAGGAGTGCCCCTAGTGCTGTAGTGGTTGCCAAGATGTAGAGTATGACAGGGCATCCTGGAACTGGTGGTACTAGGATTGGAGAATTGGCTAGATACTCCTTGAGCTTATCAAAGCTTCTCTGACATATGGGATCCCATTTGAAGCTTGTGTCTTTGCATAAGAGATGCATGAAAGGTTGGCACTTGTTTGCTAGTTGAGAAATGAACCGACACACTGATTGAAGATTTCCCTATAGGCTTCTAAGTTGTTTGAGTGTTCTTGGTTGAGGCATTTTTGTTATTGCTTTGACCTTTTTAGGGTCAATCTCTATGCCTCGTCATGATACTATGAAACCTAGGAGCTTTCCAAATGTAACACCAAAGACACATTTCTTTCGATTGAGCTTTAACCCATAGTCCTGTAGGTGATCAAACACACTCTCAAGAATGTCAAGGTGTTCATGGTGTGTCTTTGATTTTGCAAGAATATCATCCACATAGTCTTCTAAGATCTTGTGGATCATGTCATGGAAGATTGTTGTCATCGCTCTTTGATATGTGGCTCCTGCATTCTTTAGCCAAAATGGCATCATGTTTTAGCAGAAGGTACCCCATGGAGTTGTGAATGATGTTTTATGTTGATCTACTTCTACTATATGAATCTGATTGTAGCCTGAAAAGCCATCCATTAGTGACAGCATTTCATGACCTACTGTAAGATCTATAATCATGTCTATATTTGGTAGCAGGAAATCATCTTTAGGACATGCCTTGTTTAGGTCCCTAAAATCTGTGCATATTCTCATGTCACTTGAAGGCTTTGTGATAGGTACCATGTTAGAGATCCAATTGAAGTAATCTATAGCTCTGATAATCTTGGCTTGGAGGAGTTTTTCAAGCTCTGCTTTGACTAATAAGGCAACTTTTGGATGCATTTTCCTCAACTTCTGCTTTATTGGCTTGACATTAGGATCCACTGCTAGATGATGGATGAAAAGATTAGGATCAAGCCCAGGCATGTGTGCATATGATCATGCAAAATTTATAATTGATTCTCTAAGGAGTGCAATCAAAGCCATTTCTTCACCCTCTGTCATGTTGGCTGCAATGTAGGTGATCCTCGGATATTCCTTTGTACCCAAGTTGACTAGCTTGGTTTCTTCTTTGATGATAGGTGGCTGCTCTGGTTTGTAATCCTAGATGGGAGGAAGAGGCAAGTCTTCATCTTCTAGAGCTTGAATTTCCAAATTTTCACTAGAAGATATGCTCTTTATTTTTACTTTTTTGGAATCAGAATGTGCCCCAGAAGGGTTTTCACATAAGGACTCATGTTTTACTCTTTCAATTTCTCTTTCATAGCTAAAGCTTGTCTCCTCCCCAAAGTATCCTTTTGGTTCAAGCTTATAGATGTGAGTTGACTTTGAATCTTGAACCGATTGTGGGCCTGATGCCCCCATGAATTCTAGGAGTGCTTCTGTGCTTTGGAACTATCGATGTGTGCGATGCTTGGTTGGTCCCAGTCTATGAGTTGAGGGTGAATGAGGGGAAGTTCTATGAGATTGATGGCAAGTTGTTGGAGAAAAAAAGTCCCTAGGAGGGTGTCATCGTCAAAGATATCATCATAGGATCTAATTTCTTTCTCTTCAAGGATGTCTTCGATTTCTATGAGGTTGTCCTGGCTATTCAAGAGGGGAATGCTAGTCATGTTGGTGCCCCTAGTTGCAGTATTGGGCCCTTGTATATGCAAGCGAGGGGTATTAAAGCCAAGTCCCTGATGTTGTGGGTTTTTGGATGCTATAATTGGGTCTTTGCTTCCACCTTGTGGTCCTAGACCACCACCTTGGTAGTTCCATTGCTCAGTAGTGTACTTGTGCAATTGTGGGTATTTATCTTTGAAGTAGCCAAGGAGTTGAGTGTCAGGTGGTGGGGGATCTTTGTACAAACACCTATTGATATCAGGATCCATCTCTTGACTATTTAATGTGCCATGGGATTCAAAAGTCATAGGTCCCATTCTCTTGATTTCATGATGCTCTTCAATAGGCTTACTTTGGTGACTCGGGTGCCCTTGAGTATGTGGATCACATGGGAGGGAACCTATGGCAAATGCATCATGTAGGCTATATTCACCACAGCCTTCATTATTGATCTTGATAGAAGAGAGGGTGGAGGTGAGGATGGTCTCTGGATCGCAATGGGATCAGGATGAGCTGGCAATAGAAGTACCAATGTCAGTTCCAGGACAGTGAGTGGAGTGAGGGAATGATGCTTCCATTGCATGATAGTATGCAAAGGGTTAGGGATCAACATGGATGGTAACCTTAGTGCCTTGATGCAAAAATTTGATGCATTGATGGTATGTAGATGGTATAGCCTTGATGGAATGAATCCATGGTCAGCCTAGAAGGATATTGAATGGTAGGTCAAGATCGACAACATGGCAAATGGTATCTTGTGTTGCTGGGCCTAGCTGAATAGGAAAAGTAATAGTACATTTAGAGGTATGCTCCAAGTTTTCATAAGCTTTGATAGTGATTACTTCATGTGCTATATCAGCTTGTGTGAACCCAATCTACTGAATGAATTTCAAAGTACACAAGTTCAGGGCTAAGCCATTATCTATTAAGACCTGTTTGATGGCAAAGTCTCTGACCATGACGGCGATGCAGAGAGGGAGAGTATGGTCAGGTGCAACATCTAGCATGTTGGATGTTTTGAAGGATAAAGCATAGGATGTAGATAGATGTCCCACAAGGGTCACAAAATGGGTGGTGTTAATGTCTATGGGGACATGTCCTTCTTTGAGAGCTCAATCAAGGATCTCCTGATGGAGAGGTGAAGTGCAGAGAAGGTCCAAGATGGATATTTGGCCTGGTGTGTTCCCAAGATGTTCTATGAGGTTATACTGTGCATTGTGTGCATTGTTTACTGGCCTCAAATGGGCACCAACAATAGTGATCCAGCCTCTACGGGTAGTAACAGCACATTGACAATCCACTCCTCTAACATGGATGACATTGACTGTGGGCTCAACTTGGGTTATACATCCAACAAATTTATCATAATTGATGTAGGCAGTAGCATGATCTTCTTGCTTGCCTTTACCATGATTTTGGGAATGATTGGTATTATCTTGGTTCTTCCCAGCATTGTGTTGTGGGAACACATTTTGATAGATTTGTAAATTGGCATTTGGTGAGGCTTGAGCAAGTGTATCTACTTGAATCTCTTTTTGATCAATGAGATCTTGGATATAGTTTTTGAGTCTCATACACTTCAAAGTAGTGTGTCCTTTGACATGATGATAATCATAGTATTCATGGTCTTTGTACCAATCGGCCTTGGAAGTGGTATCATCAACTAGCTGGATTGGTGGAAACATGATCAAGTTGGCCTTGGCCATTCGGTGAAAGATAACATCTAGAGGTTCACCCAGTGGTGTGAAGGTCTTCCTCAGATTGTTCTGAGTTTTGGGCTTGTTTTGCTTGGGAGAAACATTAACGGTATTGACCTAATTGTTCAGATTACCTTGATAAGCTTGATTGGCTTCCTGCTGATAATTCTGCTAATATTGTTGTGTGGGTTGTTGATGGGCTTGAGGAGGTTGCTGATAGATGGGTGCTTGTTGCTGTTGGTATGTGGGAGTTGGTGTAGGACTAGCCACAACAAATTTAATATGCTCGGTATCAGTGGCTCCATCAGTAACATCATTCTTGTTACGATTCTAGGAACGGGATTTATCATTGTTGAGTTTATTTTGGGAATCATTTTTGAAGTGTCAGATCGTGCCTTCATCTAGGAGGGTCTTTTCAATGCCTATCCCCTTGCTTTTGATATCTTGATAGGTTTGGAGATAATTCATCCATATGAAGTGGGATAGCTTAGGATGTAGGTTATCAATAAAGATTTTGGTCAAATGCTTTTCAGGTGGCTGGTATGATAACCTGGTGATAAGGTTCTACCATCATTGCAAGTATTCTGCTAGGCTTTCTCCTTCTTTTTGCTTTGAGTTGTAGAGATCTAACAAGGTCAACTCATTCTCAACATTGTGGGCATAATGGGCAATGAACTTCTCAGAAAGTTCAGCAAAGGTTATGATAGTCCCACATGGTATTTTGTAGAACCACTCAATAGCAGTTCCTCCCAAGCTTTTGGGGAATAGGCATAAGAGATAGTTATCACTGTAAGCCACTTCTTGGCACGCCATATATAATTCTTTAATATGGTTGACTAGATCTCCTTTCCCCTGATATTTATCAAATTTAGGCATCTCAAGTGCTTGGAGAAAGGAATAGTGGCAATGGATCGGTCAAATGGGTAAGGAAACACCTCTTTGAACTTGTAGGTTTTGTTCTCGGTACCGGTTTGAAGCTCTTTAAGAGTGTTCTCCATGGCTTCCCACTCGGCATTGATTGGTGTTTGAGCAGGTACTCCCATTTGAGGTGGGTATTGTGGAGTGGGATATGGAGATGGCCCAGTGGGATAGGGGGATTGGAGTGGATTTTGGAGTGATATTTGTTGGGGATATTATTGATGCAACATAGGGGGATATTGCGGTGGAGGATACGGGACTACTTGTAGGTGTTGTGGGATGACAGGGACTTGTTGTTGTAACTGATAGGAGGAAACTTGTTGCGATTGGGGGATGATGGGGGTTTGCTGCTATGACTGGAAGTATGGTTGTTGTAGGGGTGGCTGGTGGAATGATGCAGCTTGTTGATAAGATGGTCCTTACTAAACTTGGCTCTGTGGTTGACCAATAGAGGTCGGGTGCATTCCCGCATTGCTTAAGGGTGGAACTAATGTAGGGAAGCTTGATGTAGAGAATTAATAAATGATGATGTATCACCGGGCATGCCAGAATGTAGACTAGGCTATCTGGATCTATTTTGAAAGGCTAAGACAAGAAAACATTAGGTTTTAATCTAACATTATATCAATTCAAAACAAAAACGTCTAAGCTAAACCACCTCAGATAGAGCCTAAACAGGTGCACCCAAGCACTGTTTGATTTGCTCTTGCTTAGGGGATATGGGTGTGCTCTCTAAGCACTTGGAGCATATTCTAATGCATACCAAGATGGATTGAGATTCATGAAAACCCCAAAAATGGCACAATATTGGGTAGAACACCCAAAATTGCCCCTAAGGCCTCAAGAACTCAAGAATGCTTTAATGGAGATTTAAGAAACAAATATGATTGTGCTATATTGATTTTAATCCAAATGAAGTGTGAGATTATGCTAAGCTATGAAAAATAGTAAAGTAAACTAAGTTAATCCATTATTGCTAAGCTATGGTATGTTCTAAGAAAGCTTGAAAATGATCTAAATTAGAGTGATTATGTTAAATATAGAGCTAAATTAACATGATAACAATGCTTGAAATAAAAGGGGAATGGGTAAGATGACTTGTGAAATGGGAGGAACTTTGCTACTCAGGTGGAGGAACTTGTTGAAAAGCACTCGGTGTTGGGAATGGATAGCTTGTGAAGGATGAAGTTGGTGGAGGTTGAGATGGTTGCTATTGTGCTGCTTGTGAGAAGATGGCTTGTTGGTTTGCAAACACGGATGTAGGAGAGTGAGTTGGTATTCCAAAGGCTTTCATGTCTTCTTGAGTGAGACCCCAATGAGAACTAGTGTGAGGTGGGAATTGTGCTGTAGTGGATGCCTAGAAGGTAGATGTAATGGGAGTTTGTGATATGAATGGCAGATTGGAAAAACCCATGGAAGGCATTCCTATGGTGAAGGAATTTTGTTGGGCTTGTGCCTGGGTAGATGCTTGCTGGGGGGAGATTGAAGAGGACACTTTTGTTCCCCATGAAAAAGGTGATGTGGAAGTTTGCTAATTTTGAAAGGCGAATGATTATGCTACCCTTGGAGTAGATGATGTAGAGGTTTTCTGGGTGAAAGAGGGAAACGATTGTGTTGACCCTTGAAATGATGGTGTGGATGCTAAAGATGAGGATTGAACAGAAAAGATGATTGCATCCCTCTTGGCATAAAAGGTGTGGATGTGGAAGCTTGTGAAGTGAAGGGGAAGGATGATTGCATCCCTCCTGGAGTAAAAGGTGCTACTTGGCCTATGGAAGATGGTGGAACTTCTTGTGCAAAGGTTTGTGTAAGAGGTGAGAGTTGACTTTGTGACAAGCGTTGCATTTGTGCCAGAGCTTGGGTAGCCATGGAAGATGATGAAGTACCTGTGATAGGGAATGGAGCAGATGGTGTTACAGCTTGTGGTACGGGATTTGCAAAGCTTCCTTGCAGAAGAAAGGGAATGGCAGAGGTTTCTTGTGATGTTTGCAAGGTTGGATCAAGGAATGGTTGGATGAATGGAGAGTATACTTGTGCTGGGATTTGGATAGTACTTATGGGAATACAAGGATGGAGATATGGTAGAATGGGAGTATGCCTTTGTGAAAAGTTAGTGAACATGCTTTGCTGGTTTTGGGCTATGAGTGTATTGACTGCTGGTGGATTCTCTAGGTGATTCACAAATGTTTCTATTTCCAGAGGAGCTGAGGGGATATTGGGATCATCCTGTGCATTGCTAGTTTATTTTTAGGGATCATAGGCTACCATTGCGCTAGTAAAAATGTTGGGATCAGATGTGTTGGTGATTGGATAAGGATTCATGTTCCTTCACTTCCTAGATCCAGATCTTGTCTCGATAGGCATGGAAATGTAGATGCTAGATGGATGCAAGATCTTTCCTAAAGATCCTAAATGATGGATGCAAGCTTAAGGAATTTCTAAGGATGATGAAATTTCTAAAATGCAATTCAAGGATTGGTGGGATGATGAAAGATGGTGACAGATTGGTGAAGTGCTTGGCGATGATGGAGGCTTGGTGGGATGCTCTGATTTGGGTCTAGATTGGGTGGAAGATTAGTGGGATGCTGGTGGAAGATTACCAAGTGTCAACAATGAGCTATTTGTTTTTCCCAATGGAGGATCAGTGATAGGATTTGGTCAACCTAGGATAGACTAATGATCTTCGATCAACTAGATTCTTATTAATGCAAGCCAATCTCTTGCTCGAGATGATGAGGCTGTGCAAGGATAAGTTGGATTTCCTTTAGACAATGTTCTATCAAAAAGGGGATGATTTCTGATTTAGGATAGGGGATGGAAACAACTCAAAGGTTTTGAACACCAAGTGCTTTGGGATTTGGGTCTCTAGATTTGGTGCAAAAAGATGGTGGGTTCTGATTTGGATGATGGATGCTGGATTTAGATGAAGGATATGGGATTTTGATTGTGGATTAATGATGGAAAGATGGTGAGGGATGATGGAACAATGCTCTCTCTAAAAGGATGATGCAAATGTAACGGGGATGGATGATCTATGATGCTGCTAGGAATATGATGATGAATGCAACTAAAGACTCTAGAATGCAAATAAGGATTTGATGATGATGCCAAGATGAAACTAGGATGATACTAGGATGAAGGACTACCGAGATAGGATTTTGAGATCTAAAGGTATAATGAGACATGCAAAGGATCTAGCTAATCTTCTCTTTCAAGGTTGACATAGTGACGGTTTACTCAGAATCGGTAGGCAAACTATTTGACTCTTGCATTATAGCCAATATTATCAAGCCTTTCTTGATAATTTTCTTCTGCTTGGGTTGCTTGGATAGAGGATTGATGGCTCTTAAGGTTTCTTTCTACAACTTTCTTCTCTTGATAATCTTTGGATTTGGGTAACTTAGCTTTCGAATGTTTGATCAAATTGGGCATAACTCAGGGAAATTCTGATAAGTTTGGTTTGAGACAAAAGGCTTCTTGCATATCTAATTTCTGCAAGACTTTCTGAGTATCAAGTTTTGTAGGTTGATTCAATGTTTTCCAATGGCAAAGGATAGATAAACAAGAATTTTGGAAAAGCAATCTCCACAAGGGACAAAGCAACCTTGCGGGATACAAATAGGATAACTGACTCTGATAAAGCTTTGAAAGTGTATGTTCTAACAAAGTTTTCATGAAGTATTTGACTGTCATGAACTTCAAACAGATCTACCTAAGGAAGGTGAGTATCAAAATTTCTTGCCCATAGCTTGGTGCCCCCTAAAAGGGAATACAAATGGTGAGTAATCTTGAGGTGACCCGATAAACCCCTTGGAATTAGTCCTTGCACAAGGATTTTGATACTTTCAGATGTAGATAGGGTAGCCTCTATTTTATCAAGTTTTTAATAGTTCCGTGGAGTCTCCATACCCAGTTATGCTGACCGCCTGTGACTCACTTAAGAGCCTAGCCAACAACTCTGGGGGAGGAATATTTACCATCTCCAAACATTTGCATTTGGCACAAAACACCCATGGATTAGAAGATGTAAGTGAGTACTTTCTTCCTTCACTTTATTTATATACTAGCTGGGGGGGATATCGATTTAAGGTCATTCTCCAGAGAGGAAGCACTTTTCTCCCTGGACAAGCCTCGCTAAAAGTAAAACAAGTGAACTTGTCTGAGTCCAAATGTTCTACATTGCTTACTTTAACAAGGTTTTTGCAAGAATTGAAAAAACTCCTAAATGCACATCAAGAAAGTTTGTTCCTTTTCCCAAATTGATTAAGTGTGTTTGAACTTTGAAATTGAAGGCACAAGTGTTTAAGGTTTGATTTGTTCTTTCTATAAAAAGTAAATGATTTTGAGCGATTGCAAGTTCTTTCCTTTGATCATTCAAGATTGAGATTTGCATGTTGATTTAAGAACTTTGAAGTGCTTTGTTTTGATCCTTTAAAGCATTCAAGATTTGATTGTGTGCTTTCTTGAATTGAAACAAAAGAGGGAATAGAGATGTTCATTTCTTTTAGTGCATTCAAGAGTATGTTTCTTTTTCAAATTGACAATGACTCTTAGGACTTAGCTTCTTTCCTTTAGTTTCATTCAAGATTTGTTTTGACCATTTGCTTTGATTTTTTAGTTCCAAAAAAGGCAAGTTCCTAATTTAGCTTTGATGCATGAAATTTGAAAACCATTCAAGATTTGCCCAAAATAAGATGTTAGTCTTCAACTGAATAGAAGTTTTAGGACATGACTTTAGATTTTTAGAATGCAAATTTGTGATTCTTTTTAAGTACCCAAAGCTTTGAAATGTTCCTAATTTTGCATGAATGCATTTCTAAAGTCCTAGTTTGCATGATTTGAAGTTCATTTTAGCAATTTGAAAGACTTTAGGAATGATGTTGATTGATTTTGTACTTGAAAAAATAACAAGAGTTTAGAATTTGCAAGAAAAATCAAATTTAAAAAACTTTAAAAACATCAGTTTACCGCTCTTTGGAATGAATGCGCAGATACAAAGCATAGATGCACAGGAAAAAGTGACAGATGCGCACTTTTTAATTTTGTACAGATGCACAACAATAGAGTATGTATGTGCAACTTACACCTATTTGTGCCAAAATGCTTTTAAAATGCAATTTTTTTACAAAATACATATGCGTAGCTCTATTTGACATATGCACAGCAATTTTGAACATATGCACAACAAATCATGACAAATGCATAGCAAATAAGGACATATGCGCAATTTAATTAACAAATGCACAATTTTTAAGCATAAATGCATAGATTTACAAATTTTTCAACAAATGCGCAATTGTCAACTACAAATGCACAATTTGTACTATGATAGAATGTGATAACCCAGAATTTTTGAGAAGAAGATGAGAAAAATGGCCATGAAATGTTTATTTTGGGAGTAGATGGTCAGGACAGGGGTCCCACTGGGTGTGCCAGAATGTGGACAAGGCTTTTGAGGATACTTGTTTTAAAAAGACTCAAGCCAAACAAACATTAGATTTTAACCTAGCATGAAATCAATCCAAAACAAAGAAAACTCTAAACTAAGCCACCTCAGATAGAGCTTAAATAGGTGCACCCAAGCATTGTTTGATTTTCTCTTGCTCAAGGTATGTGGGCGTGCTCTCTAAGCACTTGGAGCATACTCTAATGCATTCTAAGATGATTTGAGACTCATGAAAACCCCAAAAAGTGGCACAATATTAGGTAGAACACCCAAAATTGCCCCTAAGGCTTCAAGAACTCAAAATAATGCTCTAATGGAGGTTTGATGCTCTATGCAAAACAATGAAAGAAACTATATTAATCCATTATTGCTAAGCTATGATGTGCTAAAAAGCTTGAAGAAAACAATGAAATCTAATAGTTAGTTGATTTTAAGCTATGATCTAACATGAAAATAGCATTATAAGATTACTATTACTTGAAAATAAAAAAAAGTGGAAGATTGCTCTTAGAAATGAGGGTATTTATAGAATTTCCTAAGGGGGAATGAGTGACCAAGATCAAAATCCTTAAGAGAGGCCAAGATTCATTCAAAGGGAAGCACATGGATTGTGCTAGTTCAGGGCCACCTCCTTATGACAAGTGTCACAAGGGCATTGGGTTGAAAGATGGGAGGGATGTGCACAATTTGGGAAATGTGCCTAAGGTCAAAGGGTGTAAGAAAGGGGTGAGGGGCTTCTTAAATGCATCATAAATGCATGTAAGAGGGCTAAGGAGGCTTTAAATGCATGTAAGAGAAATTTCTAGAAGCTTGTTGACTTTGGGTTAAGCTTAGGAGTTGGCTAACCTTGGTTAGGGAATGTGACAAGGTTAGGGGGGGGATTAGGATTAGGATTAGGGGGACAAGGATAAGACTTTCTAGAAGAGTCTAGAACTTCCTTAGGATAAACATATAGATTTTAGGAAATAGATAAAGATTTATTTATTTCCACGATTTAGGTTTGAGAATATTTATTAAAATGAATTTAATAAACATGAGGATTAAATATTTAATCTTAATTAAATATTTTGAGTTGGGATTAGGGTTAGGAAATGATGGGATTAGCCTTTAATCGAAAGTAAAGAAGGATTAGAAGATTCTGGAAGAGGTTAGTGGTCTTAAGGAAATTGGCCAATGTTTGGGCAAAAAATAAATTAATTATTTATTTTAGGATTTTTGGTCAATTTATTAATTAAATAATTAATAAATAGGGGAATAATGTTTAAATAAGATTTAAACATTTTTGGGAGGGATTTCTTAATTAAATATTTTTAATTAAGATAAAGGGATTTAATGGCATAAAAATAAATAAATTAATTAAATAATTAATTAATTAATAAATGATGATGTCATCAGGGGCTTTTTAGAAAATAAAAAATACTTTATTTTCTAAAGGATTTTTAGGTGTCTATGCTAATATGTGCAGTAGAATCATCATCAAGAGTATCTTCCATATCAAGATAAATAGAATTTAAAATACGAACAAAATCATCATGTTTATCCTTTTTCATATTGTTATTTTGATTAACTTCCTTTAAAGGCTCAAGCATGCATCGATCATAGGAAGAAAAAGGTTGAGAGGAAGATGTAGTGTGAGAAGAAATGTAATGAGCCTTAGCCTTAGCTTGAAGGTTTTTGCAATGCTGATGATCATGTTGGTTACGAATAGTTGTACGAGATAAACTTGAAGGATTAGGTTTCACAATCATAGGTTCCATGGAGGGAATGTCTATGGATTGATGAATAATAGGTAGAGGAACAGGTGGGTTAGGTAAGATAGTTGCAAGAGTAGCATCTTTAGGAATGCTAAGCTCCAAAATATTTTCTACCTTGTAACATTGATAGGATCTAAAGTGATGATCAAGACGACTAGGCAGTTTTTGGGAAAGAGATGGCCAAAATAAATCTATATCAGCACAATCTTGAGGATGTGAAGGTTTGTAAATTGAATGAATAATGGTGATAACTTCTCCTTTGTGGGAAAAAATTATGGCCTTATGAATAGGAGAGGCTATATCTTGCATGGAGGAAAGCCACATAATTCCAAGCTTAACTTGAAATTGGACTGAAGTAGGAATGACAACAAAGGGAGTGTAAACAACCTTACTAGAAATAGTCATAGGAATATTAATAGAATCTTGAGGGTGATAAGGAAAAAAATTACAAGTTTGAATCCAAACACTAGGTGTATCATATATATCCTTATGTAATCATTTACTTAAAAAATGTTCTTAAGTGATAACATTCATGGTCGAAGCGGGATGAATCAAAATACCATGAGAAAGAATATAAGCAACCCTAGAAGTAATGTAAAGAGGACCATTAGGTTCTCTAAAGATATCAAATTCATCAAAGGTCATAGGAGATAAATTTTTAGGTAAAGGCTTAGGTTGAGACTCAACATGATTAACCACATGATTAGCTACTTTTAACTTATAATCATAACTAATTTTGGTAACCAAAGAAGAAGGTTGATTAATGACATTTGTTGAATGTGAAGGCAAAGGGTTGGAGTAGATTTGCAAATTTTGGTACTATAGAATTATTTTTACTATTACCATCAACATCAATAGATATAGCATTAGAATCAATAAGGTCTTGAATAACATTCTTCAAAGAATAACACATTTGAGTATCATGACTAGGTTGATGATGGAATTGACAAAAAATATTTTGATCAAATGGCTTAGGCATTGGTTTCCTAGTGTCAATAGGATGGATAGGAGGAAGTTTAAGAATTTTAGACTTAATTAACTTTGACATCACTATAGGAAAAGTTTCAAATAAAGTTACATATGTATTTATGATTAGGATGATACACAAAGAAAAAGTAGTCCTTCCTTTGGATGTAGTAACCACTAGATCATCAACTGTGTTTGTTTCTTTATGAAAATTTATGTAGTTGTTAGGCTTGCAGAAAATATTTTGATTAATGATAACATAACTCTTATCCACATTAATAGGAGCTATTAGAGTAGAGAACTCAAGATGGATCACTTACAACTAATAGTGGAGAAGCACTCCATAAACATGTGAAAATGAAGTATACCCAGTAAGGAGAATCTTATCTCTGATGTCCTTTTAAAAAATAGAAATAAAAATACATTGAATAT
This sequence comes from Chamaecyparis obtusa, assembly GCA_027943335.1. Classification (NCBI taxonomy): domain Eukaryota; kingdom Viridiplantae; phylum Streptophyta; class Pinopsida; order Cupressales; family Cupressaceae; genus Chamaecyparis; species Chamaecyparis obtusa. Next base: position 30,652 of record BSBK01012654.1, read on the forward strand.
CATGACTAGGCACATGATAAGAAATTTGAGCATACAAATGTTTAAATCTACCAATAAAGTCTCTAAATTTTTCTTTAACATTTTTCATACAATGCATTAAATCAGTCAAATAAATTTGAGGATCAATATTATTTTGAATTTTTTTATTGAAGTCATTAGCCAGCATTTGAAAGGAATTAATAGAGTAAGGAGGTAAAGGGAAATAACATTGAAAATATTTATCCCTAAAAGTACTTGTAAACAACTTAGCCATGAGTCTAAAGTCATGAGAAAAATCACTATATATAGTTTGGAAATTCCTAACATGAATCACAGGATAATCGTTACCATTATTGTCTCAAGATGAGGTGTCACCATATCTTTTGGGATAAGAACATGAAGGATATCTAAGGAAAGGGGATTGACATTGATATCACATGTAGGGATGTTGTACTTGGATTGAGTGAATTGAGCTACTTGTTGTTGTAAAGAGGGGACAGTTTGAACTAAGCTACTAATAGTAAGATTAGAAGACCTAATAGTAGGCATATACATATTGGATGTACTAGGAAGGTTGTAGGAAAACAAAGGAAAATTCAAGGATGTTGGTCGACCATTAGAAGGAATAGGAAGAGGATTGCAATATGTGAAAGGGACAACACTGTATGAGGGTAATGAAGAAGGTATGGAGGTAGGAACACTACTACATTTGGGGCCAAATTTTGATAGAAGTTTCTGACGGGTAACTTTTTATTATGAATTTGGTGTTTTTTTTTTGTAATAGGCCCTGATGATGTCGGTATTCCGATGGGTTTTTAATTGACCATCAAAATTATGATAGATTCAGAGTATAGATAAAAAAAAAGTGAAACGAACTCATCATTTTTATTTTGATTGGATAGAGGGAGCAGGAGAAAAGGAGCAAAAGCTGAGCACAGGAGAAGGTATGTGATTTCTTCATCTTTCGAGCCTCTGGCATCATATTCAAATGCATATCATTTTATTTGATCATGAATGCTCTCTGAAATGACCACATTCTACTGGTGTTGTGCCATAGCCAGTGCTTTATCTCTATTATTTGATGTTATTGGTGCTTGCGCTCAAGGATATCGATTCACTGTATTCAAATGTTTGGATTCACATTTGTTGATATTACTAGCATATATGTTTAATGATGCCATTGTAAATTATTGTCATTGAAATGACCGCATTCTACTGGTTTCATCCCCTAGCCTATGCTTTAACTCCATTATTTGATGTTATTGGTGCTTGTGCTCAAGGATATCCATTTTTTTGAAATGTTGACTATGGTTATCAAATGGATAGCTCGTGAGCTTCTAGCTAGGCGCCATTTGTATTGATAGCTTAGGGCATCAAATGTATTGTATCATTGATAGTTGATACTTTTTTAAAAGGAAATAGGATAAAGAATGATTTCTATTTAGTTTCTCTATTTTGATCCCTAAGTGGCTTACAACCCTAGAGAAGTATATGCAGATTTATAGATGCAGTTGCAGGATACATAGCAGTTGATAATTCACAATAAATCTAAGCATCCAATTTGAATAGCAATTAATACAAAGAACTAGGGTCCTCCAATGGCCCAATCATCCAGACCTTGACTGTCCCCTCAACCAGTGACCCTTCAAAACCAGGTTATCATGCAATCAATGAGTGATCCTTCATTCTCCTGGTGAGCTTCTAGGTAGGCACCATTTGTATATTTGATAGCTTATGGCATCAAATGAATATTGTATCATTGATAGTTGAGACTTTGTTAAAAGGAAATAGGACAAAGAACGATTTTGATTTAGTCTCTGTATTTTGATCCCTAAGAGGCTTACAACCCTAGAGAAGTATATGTGATTTACGAATGCATTTGTAGGATACATAGCAGTCGATAATTGACAAGAAATCCATGCATCCAATTTGAATAGAAATTACTACAAAGAAATAGGGTCCTCCAATGGTGCAATCATCCAGACCTTGACTGTCCCCTCAACCAGTGACCCTTCAAAACTAGGTTATCATGCAATCAGTGGGTGATCCTTCATTCTCTTGGTCTGTTGTGCATCCAAACATATTGGAAATACACAATACAATGATAACAAGTCTTTCACAATCCCCCTTCTGTCAAGGAACACTATCAACCATCCCTTCCACATAGCATTTCACTATTTTATGAGTGGATTGTGCAGGAACAGTTAACATTAAACAAGGAGAAAACTCTTCAACACATCTTGGAAACCATTGAATTCAATAATAAATGAAACCTAACACCAACAATATTCCTTCCATAGTTCTAGGATACATAGCAGTCGATAATTCACAAGAAATCCATGCATCAAATTTTTATAAGGATTTCCTACTAATCAATAGGAATTTTCTTGAGATGACCAATGATTATGCATTTTGATGGGAGTGTGCTAGTTCAAAAGGATAATATAAATCTGAAACAATTTTTTCTAATTTTCTCAAACTATAAATGTGGTTCAAGGTAAAATATTATGTGGAAAACCCACAAACCAAGCTAGCAAATGATTGTACATCAAATTATTCCTATATTCATTCAAGTATTGCTATGCTTCAGCTACATGACCTTTGAGCTTCATCTAGAGGAATGTGTAGCTTTAAGATAGAGTTACTTCTTGGGCCTTACAATAGGGTGGACTATGATCAAGATTTGTTTAGGTTGTATCTTTGTCAGTCCCATTGTTAGGTTCTTATAGTTCATGGTTTGAATCTATTATGGTTGTGTAAGGGATTTGTAGATGCTTTTTCTAACATAATTATTGGACATCATGATTGGAACAACTGGTTGTTGGCTATTGTACACATGAATCATATCTGTCAATGGTTCTTTGTGTTCAAGAATTCATTGATCAATCTTTGATATTTATTGTCCCAGCTTTAAAAGAGTGATAAAAGGTATAGTGAGTGCTATCTTTTCCAAGTGTTTTGTGGGTGCCATTATCTTCTAGGAGTAATTGCTAGAACCAAATTATGTTCTTTGCCTCTAGTAAATATTGTAGACACAACCATCTTCTTGGTGAAGGGTTTCTTCCATCCCCATGAGGCACTATTGCATGGTTTCCATTCCCTTGTAGTATACTGAACCTAATTTAATACAAGTGTGCACTATTTTGGGTTCCATAATTTATGGCCCCTACACTGTGGTTGTTAGCCTAATTAAGACATGCCTACCTTTGCATATAATAACAGGCCAACATGAAACAAACATCCAGAGGTTAGGGGGTTGTTCCCTATCCATAATTTATTATTTAAGTGCTAAGTGATGATGGGTATATCATGTAATTCATACCTAGTGTGTCTCTTTCTTTCTCTCCACATTTCACATTAGGAGTATATGTTATAAAATACTAATGAAATCAACTATAGGTCAAATCTAATCAAAATTGTAATATAAAGATTAAAATAGATCTTGAAGAAATATGGGAACCTTTTTTGACAAATATTGTACAAATGAAGAGAATACTCCAAAGAGGAAATGCTTCAATGTGGAACAATTGAAGGACAATATTTTACTTTTATAGGCACATGTGCAATGTTTTTGATATATTTTTGAGATAACAAAACCATAGTAAGAATAGCATATAGAAGATAGTAAAGAATAATGATCATACTTTAAGATATTGTGGAAAATTAAAGGAAAGAATGCTTGGTGGGGTTATCATGCAATCAGTGAGTGATCCTTCATTCTCCTAGTGAGCTTCTAGGTAGGCGCCATTTGTATATTTGATATCTTAAGGCATCAAATGTATATTGTATCATTGATAGTTGAGACTTTGTTAAAAGGAAATAGGACAAAGGGGTAAGTGCGTGCAAAGATGGGGGGAAAAAAAGTTGCCACTTTTCTTTTTGGCGCCCCATCACGTATAGTGTGCACGCACTAAAGGGCATGCACCCTATAGGGTGCACACCCTATGGCTTGGGTTGCCCAAGCCTTAGGCTTGGGTAATCAAAGACAAAGGGTGTACACCCTATAGGGCATAAGCCCTTTGGAAAGCACTAAGTTTTCCAAAGTGCATGCGCCCTATAGGGCATACACCCTTTGTAAAAAGTGGTATATTTTTACTGAACGCGGGTTTGAGCTCATTTTTTTTCTCAAACCCATCTTTTCAGCTTAGAGAGGATTTAAAAGTGTGCAAACCCTATCATAGTTGCTTGTGAGTTGATTGTTTTTGTTCATCCATCGATCAAATGGCTCCATGGCATCGTCAAGTTTGATCTGGGAAAAGAGGTAAGTGTTTTTACAACTTCTCATGCCTCTTATTTGTTTTAAAATTTTAGTTTTGTTGCAATTTATTTTTGTTTAAAATTTTTTTTTTCATATTTATTTTTGTTTAAATTTGTTGTGTAATCAATATTTTAAAATGTAGTTTTTTTAATTGTCAGGAAGAAATAATCTCCCTCCACCAAGCCTTCCACCAAACCCTTCGTCTCCTCATGAAGAGCCAAATGAAGAATTGAATGAAGAAAGAAATGAAGAAAATGAACCTCAATTGCCTCCACCAATCGAGAAACCTCCTCCTGGAATGCAACAAAATTTGTTGAACCAAATTGAAAGAGGGCAAAAGAATTAGAATCTTTAATTAATAGGTTAAAATATTCTAGTGGTACAAATTCCAAAAGGGAAAGACTTACAAAATCATTGGAAGTAATCTTGACCCACGTAAGCACAGTTAGTGGGCAAATTAATATATAGTGGGATAAAAGAGAAGAACAAAAACAATATTATGCAAATAAATTATCTTATGTGGACATAAAAAAGAAAAAAATCACAAAAGATGACATTTTCCAGCTATTTAGAAAACCAAGGGATGCAAATCCTCTTAGAACTACAACAGGGAGGTTCCCAATTCATTGGTCCATAAATGAAGACATTAAAAACAATTTTTGGGAGAGATGGTGGATGGTCTTTGATTTTCCTCCTTGTAACAATGATGAGGTTCCTATATATTTCTTGAGAAAACTCTATTGCAAGTTTGCACTCAAGGATGTGCCAAATTATTTTGACATGCTAGATTCTTAGGGTAGAGGAGGGGGTTCATCATTTGATTGAGCAGGGGCACATCGTGACCCTAACGTACCTAGGGTTGAGAGTGGCAAGCCACCGTTGGATCATGTTAGTATTTCTTCCATTATGAAGGAACATGTAGAGGCAGACACACTAGGCATGATTAGTGCTCTGACACAGACTCTCATTCAGTGTGCCACTCCTTTAGTTGAGGGTGACTATGGTCAATCCTCAAGGGGGCATATTTTTGGTCATGTGGATGCTTGTGCACATTTGGTACTGGCGAGAGAGAGCAAGAGGATTCTGGATTGATGACTGATAACTTTCTAAATATGACATTTGGCATTGACACATAGGTAAATATTTCCAAGTTCATTAAATTGCTTTGATCATATTTCATTTATAAAAGAATAATTATTTAATTTAGTATCTATTGTTTATGATGAAAATTCAGGGCAAGAGTGTCAGTGGTGGCAGTGGTAGTGAAAGTGGCAATGATCCTAATGTCCCCTTTTACACATCATCGTCAATTGCAGAAGTATGTATTGAATAAAACATTTAATTAACATATTTGATTACTATGTAATTATATGAATAATTATATCCTAACTTATTGTGCATGTGCATTAGATGTGCACTAGTGGACCATCAACATTCACAACAGACAGGGAAGGATGTCGTGCAACTTTCCTTGAGGTGTCTTTATTTTCATATTAATTGGATTTACTTGATCATATTTAATTAATGAATGAATGACTAAATTACTAGACAAATTATGATCAAAATCCAGAGGCACGATGATTACATTCTTTCACCTGGGTTTGTGAGGTCACCATTGAGTCCACAGGTATACATGTAATAATGCATTATAATTAACATGTCAGTAGTACATTCTTATATGAATGGTTATCTTATAATTTTCCATGTACATGTGCACTAGTTGAATGTTGGAGCTTTGACTTCGACACCGCACACCGGAGGACATGGTGGAACCTTCATGGAGGTATCATTTACTCATTAGTAGGGTTGTAAAAAATATATGTAATCTTGATAACTACATAATTTACTTTTTTTGTTTCATTTTAAGCTTTTGACATCAGAGACTCCTCCTTTTGTCTGTGATACTTTGGATCATGGAGTAGCTGCAATAGTAGCTAGTTCTGAAGCACTGACTGAGGTATGAAAGAGATCACTTAACTTTAATTATTATTTTAATAGTTTGTATTGAATTTTATAATGATATCTATGTATGTATTTTAATTATTATTTTGATCCTTGTTGTAGGGACTTATGACTCTAGATTGCCAGCATGCGCCTTCGGTGGATGAACATAGTGACTATTTGCTAGCGGTAAGCCAATATTCAATTTTATGTCATTGTATAATTCAATTTTGATGTATATTAGTTATCTCTATCTAATTTTTTTTTTATCAAGTCAAGCTACAGAAGATTCTAGACAGGAGGACGAGTGAGAGCACTCGAAAGACTACAGCATCCACTACATCACCGTCGATACGACGATCGAAGATAGATTGGGATTTGTTTTCTTCCCCTAGCAGAAAAGGACTAGATTAGGGATATGGATTGTATGCCTATATGGCATTAGTGGACATATTTTTTGTATATTGTATCAGTGATACATTGTACATCCATTTGGCTTTGAGGAAGCCAATTTTACTGTATTGAATATATTCAACGTATGACATTATTGGACATATATATTTGACTTCATGCCCTATGAATATATATTTTTTATCTTTTAGGTATGCAATTCATGTGTTTGGTGTATTGATGTATACTAAATTATGTTTATGTTCATGTCTTTACTTTGTAAATTTTCCATGCCTTATAGTTATGCTTGTATGTTTAACTTGCTGACTATGCTACAAATGCCAGTCACTGTCCTCAATAACAGTCAATTCCTTAACTGTAATAATAACAAAAGTAATGAAATGAATGCATAAATGTATAAATATAATATGTAAGAAGCCTAAGTGGCTCTTGTTCTTGCAATGATAATTTTTTAAAGAAATTTTGACAAATACAAATACTAATGCTTCAACAATTTATTTATAGCTTGGTTGAAAATTTGATGCAAATAGGTAGGTTAGATTAGGGTTATTTTATAAATAAAGTGTTCTTGGTTTCCTCAAAGGTGTTCCTTACCCAAGTGGCCCCAAGTGCCAATATGCCACTGACCTATCAATCTGACTTCTCTCAACTCCCTTACTATTATAGGGATTCAATATGGCTTAAAATATGACTCTAGCAATGTTCAAGTGGTTCTTGAAGTCCTACTCCAAGATCTTACCCTCAATCCACACTCTAGGCTCTGTATCCTTGTAGCCTTAACCAGCGAGTTTTTCCCAAATAACTCTTAGTTTTCCCAAAACACTTCCAAAATAAATTACATATTCAGATACCTTTTATGGTTTTACAAAAGATATCTCAGAATTAGGTAGGGTTAATTTGGAACACAACCCCCAAAAACTGTTGCTCCACTTTCCTTCCTAGACCTAATAGGTCACTTTTACAAAGGAACCCTATTACAGACTTAATACCCAACCTTGCCACTTTTCACAAAGTGTTAATATGGTCCCAGTTAGAGAAATTTGAAGTCAATTGGATCCTATAGGCTATCTATACCCAAAAGCCCCAAATTGCTCCCTCTAGGCCTTCAAAATTAAGGCCTTCTTAAAAACAACTCAAAACTCATTTTCAGAACTCTTCCTTAAGGATTCACCTTTCATGTGACATATAATTCTGCTGTTTGAAATAAAATTATACCCTTGTTAAGGTGTATCCTTTGTTGCTACACTTGTGGCATCAATTTTGTGCCCTTTTCCCACTCTTCCTCATGGTGTACACCCACTAAAAGAACTTCTCCTGCATCCAAATGGTTAGTAACATCATACATATGTTACATAGGGTCCATTCAATGAGAAACAGAAATTACATTCATTGAATGGCCCATTATATCATCAAAAAGACCAAAATGGAGTTATTTCAATGCACCAAAATGACCACCTACAACAACCTTCCAAATCTGAATCAAAATAGATTATATAATCATTCAATACAGATGAAAAATGATGTTATGATGTTATTATATCACCCACAATTCTATTCCAAACCCAAAACAATCAACCAAACATTAAAAAAAACAAGATTTTGCAAGGAAAAAATGAGTCCTTTGCCAGGACTTCTAGGACTTATAATATTTAAATTAAATTGTTTATTAGATATTTCCATTATTGGCCTTAATATATCCCAATTCACTTTTAGGAATTCTTTAGAATCACTACCTCCATTTGGTTCCAAGGTGGACTTAGGCGTTTGGAGAGGTGCTCCTCCACCAAAATTCTTCATTTAAATTTCAAGACATTCGACAAATTCTTTACCTGCTAACGAACCAATTTGGGAAATTAATGGGTCTATTTGTGGACCTTGAAGGAGTTGGTCACCTAAATGAGAACTAATGCAGAGGTTACAACAAGAAAGTGGAGTTCCCTTCTTTTAGCTCCCACAACTCACCAACCAACTAAAAAGGCTTAAGGGTGTTCCCAAGCTCTTACAATGGTGTAAGAAAACCAATAAAATGGATTTCTATCCCAAAAAACTCCCTTTGCAATTTTATACACTCAATCAAACTTCAATGCCCTTTTGGCTTTAGGGACACTAGGCCTAAACCTAGCCTTTAGTTAGAACTCTTCACCAGTGGACTTCCTTACCACTCCCAAGCACACAGATGGTCCTCATATGACCTAAGGACTCTAAAGAAACTCTTTTTTTGTTCCCTTTACAACTATACCATAGAAAACTAGACCTGGACGCCAATTTCCTTGTAGCCTTCTCAACCTCAATTTTCCACTCTAACTTCTTCACAACTTGGTATCTTGATAGAATCAGGATATTTTTAGACACCCATTTGGAAGATATTTAAGATCCCAAAGCCTTGTTTTCCAACACCACTCCAGCACCACCTAACACTCACCTTAGACACAGACCTAATTTAATGCAAAGGTGATAGCCGGAAAGTAGTGTGCCCTTCACTTGAGTCCCACAATTCACCAATCACCTGTAATGACTTAAGGGTATTCCCAATCTCTTAGGATGGTGTAACATAATCAATTAATTGATTTTCTATCACAATAAACTCCCTTTTCAAAGTTAGACACTTAATCAAAGTTCAATGTCTTTTTGGCTTTAGGGACCTAAAAGTGACTTATTGTTGAAACTCTTCACCAGTGGACTTCCTGACCACTCCCAAGCATGTAAATGGTCCTCATTTGACCTAAGGCCTCTGAAATAATAATTGGTTCATTCCCATCAAGACCGTACCATAGTGAACTAGACCTGCACGCACTTTTCCTTATAGCCTTCCTAATAGAGGTTTTCTACTCTAACTTTTGAACCACTAAGTATCTTGATAAAATCAGGGCATTTTCAGACACCCATTTGGAAGTTATGTAAGCTTCCAAATTCTTGTCTTCCAAATCAAATCTAGAACCACCTAACTTCCACCTAGTACACAAACCTAATTAGCTTAATTAGGCTTGGTTTACAAAGGAGGTGTAAGGTGTAGGGTTCTTGGAACTAGTACAATGCTCCAGATGTTCTTCTCTAACCCCAAATAACTCAAAATCACTCTTACTTCATTCACTTAACAGTTCTATGCACTCATTTACAACTTTCTCCTATTAGCTAGACTGAATCCTCTCACAAATTCAGACTAGGGCCTGATGCATGAAGGCCTTTCCCTTCGAGCCACAACAAAATCTTTTAGAATCCATCCATACATGGACCTAACTTTCATCTTCCAAATTCCTAGGGTAAACCCACGGCTAGATTGCAAGCTAGGCCCTCATTTGTGTTCATGGCTCTTGAAACCCTTGTTTCCTAAACAGTTAGAAGAAAAAATGAAATAACTTTAACAATAGAGCTTAAAAATTCTTAAAACCAACACCAGTGTCTACTAACATGCAACAAATTATTCTCACATGCAAATCATGGCTCTGTAAATTCGTACACACCTGTACAAGTCTGAGAAAATGGCTCAAAACTGGTTGAAATTCTTCATTTATAGCATCGGTTATACAAAATCACTTTTTTACCATTTTGGTTCAAAGTGTTAGGCATATATAACCTTCAAAATGAAGGTATAATGTTTGGAAAACCCATTTGACTCTTGGGTTTCCAATTTCAATCTCTCGAGCAACTTTTAGAAAGTTGCAACATCAACTTTTTTATTGCATTTTTGCAACTTTAAGAATCTGATAGAGTTTATGATTTCTTTTTGGGATCAAAACCTATCAACAAGTTATTTAAAATCAAATGACTCTAAAATTAACCTTTAAAACCTCACAAATCTAACCTAGCAATTTGTCACTATCTAGGTGAACCCTGTGACCTAAGGTATCTTAGGCTTATAACTTTGCCAAAAGATCCTTGATCACACATCAGGATTCCAAACCAAAATTAGGATGATCTATATGGATCCATCCTATTTATTACAAACACTACAAAAGAAACACAAATTTCTACTAGTGGAGGGTGCCCTGCACCATACTCCCTAAAACAAAATTAATTCAAGTCCCTTGAGTTTGGGTATCCTTGAGGTTGAATCCAAGTTTCTTGATATCTGCAGGTGTAATCCATGTTGCATCTTCATTTGGATAATAATTCCACTTAACTAAGTACTCATAGTAGCTTGATCTTCTTGTTTTTTTGGATATCCTCTTGTCTAGAATGCAGTGGTGATAGCCGGAAAGTAGTGTGCCCTTCACTTGACTCCCAAAATTCACCAATCACCTGTAATGACTTAAGGGTATCCCAATCTCTTAGGATGGTGTAACACAATCAATTAAGTGAGTTTCTATCCCAATAAACTCCCTTTTCAAAGTTAGACACTTAATCAAAGTTCAATGTCTTTTTGGCTTTAGGGAAACTAGGCCTAAAAGTGACTTACTACTGAAACTCTTCACCAGTGGACTTCCTAACCACTCCCAAGCATGTAAATGGTCCTCATTTGACCTAAGGCCTCTGAAATAACAACTGCTTCATTCCCATCAAGACCATACCATAGTGAACTAGACCTACACACACTTTTCCTTGTAGCCTTCCTAATAGAGGTTTTCTACTCTAACTTTTGAACCACTAAGTATCTTGATAAAATCAGGGCATTTTCAAACACCCATTTGGAAGTTATGTAAGCTTTCAAAGCCTTGTCTTCCAAATCCAATCCAGCACCACCTAACTTCCACCTGGTACATAAACCTAATTGGCCTAATTAGGCTTGGTTTACAAAGGAGGTGTAACGTGTAGGGTTCTTGGAACTGGTACAATGCTCTAGATGTTCTTCTCTAACCCCAAATAACTCAAAAACACTCTTACTTCATTCACTTAAAAATTCTATGCACTCATTTACAACTTTCTCCTATTAGCTAGACTGAATCCTCTCACAAATTTAGACTAGGGCCTGATGCATGAGGGCCTTACCCTTCGAGCCACAACAAAAGCTTTTAGAATCCATTTATGCAACTTTAAGAATCTGATAGAGTTTATGATTTCCTTTTGAGATCAAAACCTATCAACAAGTTGTTTAAAATTAAATGACTCTAAAATTAACCTTGAAAACCTCACAAATCTAACCTAGCAATTTGTCACTATCTAGGTGAACCCTGTGACCTAAAGTATCTTAGGCTTATAACTTTTCCAAAAGATCCTTGATCACACATCAGGATTCCAAACCAAAATTAGGATGATATATATGGATCCATCCTATTTATTACAAACACTAACAAAGCAACACAAATTTCTACAAGTGGAGGGTGCCCTGCACCATAATTGGCCTAGTTAGGCTTGGTTTACGAAGCAAGTATGAGGTATAGGGTTCATAGAATTGATACAGGGCTTCAAGCACTCTTCTCCAACTCCAAATAATTCAAATCCATCATTACTTCACTCACTTCTTTTTTCTATACACTTCTTTGCAAATTTCTACTAACTAGGTGAACCCTATGACCTAAGTTTTCTTAGGCTTATAATATTGCCAAAAGATCCTTGATCATACATTAGGGTTTTCAAACCAAAATTAGGATGATCTATTGAGATCAATCCTATTTATTACAAACACAAATAAAGCAATTCAAATTCCTACTAGTGGAGGGTGTCGTACACCAATAACCTTGAGATGAAGCAGGAACTTCTCTACGAAAGAGATCAGTACCTTGAGAAGCTCTCCACTTGTCAGGTAAATTAAAACCTTGGACCATAGATGGCTGCCCTTTTTTGTAAAATGAGGAGTGAGACTACCTTGCCAAAGGTGGCAATGAACTTACATTTCAAGGATAATGCCCAAGTCCCGTAAATGCAAGGCCATTGACGGATATTCATTTCTAATAGAAATATTTGTGGTGCTAGAATGAAGTGCATGACCAAATTCTTTGCCTACTAATGAACCAATTTGGTAAATTAATGGGTCTATTTTTGGACCTCGAAGGAGTTGGTCACCTAAACGAGAACTAATGCAGAGGTTACAGCAAGAAAGTGGAGTTCCCTTCTTTTAGCTCCAACAACTCACCAACCAACTACAAAGGCTTAAGGGTGTAACACAACCAATAAAATGGATTTCTGTCCCAAAAAACTCCCTTTTCAATTTTATACACTCAATCAAACTTCAATGCCCTTTTGGCTTTAGGGACACTAGGCCTAAACCTAGCCTTTAGTTAGAACTCTTCACCAATGGACTTCCTAACCAATCCCATGCATGTATATGGTCCTCATATGACCTAAGGACTTTGAAACAACTCTTGGTTTGTTCCCTTTACAACCATACCATAGCAAACTAGACCTGCATGCCAATTTCCTTGTAGCCTTCTCAACCTTGATTTTCCACTCTAACTTCTTCACAACTTGGTATCTTGACACAATCAGGATATTTTTGGACACCCATTTGGAAGTTATTTAAGATCCCAAAGCCTTGTTTTCCAACTCCACTCCAACACCACCTAACACTCACCTTGGACACAGACCTAATTGGCCTAGTTAGGCTTGGTTTACAAAGAAAGTATGAGGTATAGGGTTCATAGAATTGATACAGGGCTTCAGACACTCTTCTCCAACTCCAAATAACTCAAATCCATCATTAATTCACTCACTTCTTTGTTCTATACACTTCTTTGCAAATTTCTACTAACTAGGTGAACCTTATAACCTAAGGTATCTTAGGCTTATAATATTGCCAGAAGATCCTTGATCATACATCAGGGTTTTCAAACCAAAATTAGGATGATCTATTGATATCAATCCTATTTATTACAAACAAAAATAAAGAAATTCAAATTCCTACTAGTGAAGGGTGCCCTGCACTAAGAACCTTGAGATGAAGCAGGAACTTCTCTACGAAAGAGATTAGTACCTTGAGAAGCTCTCCACTTGTCAGCTGAATTAAAACCTTGGACCATAGATGGCTAGCCTTTGTTGTAAAATGAGGAGTGAGACTATCTTGCCAAAGGTGGCAATGAACTTACATTTCAAGGATAATGCCCAACTCCCATAAATGTAAGGCCATTGACAGATAGTCATTTCTAATAGAAATATTTGTGGTGCTAGAATGAAGTGCATGACCAAATTCTTCTCCTACTAATGAACCAATCTGAGGCTTCATTTCACATTGCTCTGTGGATAATTCCAAAACACTTGTTACTTCTCTATCTGAATTTTTATTGTCAGTGTACATGTGCACTGAAGAGATTTTGTCACTACTTGAGCTACTAGTAGATGGTGAGTAATCATCATCATCATCTGACATAGGGTCACACACATATCTTACTTCTTTCCTTTCCCACTTTCCCCTTCCTAGCTATTCCTCCTTATCTGTAACTTATATCATGGGTCCAAGAATCTTTTCCCACTCTTTCCCATTAACTGTGGGCTTTGTCTCTTCGTCCTAAGTAATTGGCATACCTTGGATGGCACCAAGATAACCATTTTCTTTTGAAATGTCCTTTTCCCTCACATTAATATCTCTATTAAGAAGATTTTCTATATCTTCCTCTATATATTGAATAGATTTAGCTACAATCCCATGTTCATCTTGAATATTCCATAGCCAATTTTCTTCTTGATCATTGCAATATTTTGTCCTCAACTGAACATTTTGTAAACAGTTGATATACAATCACAGTTTTCTCTTGGCCAATCATGCTGGCTCGCGATCTGGATCTAGAAGAGTAGTATTAGGTGTTGAAACAAGTGCATCCCTCCAAGGGAATATCTAGTGCTGACATGGATATCATGGAGAACTTCATGATTGATATTTTTGATAAGATTACTCCTAAGGCTACTTCTCTACTGAAATATAACAAGATCGTGACACTTTCATCCAGAGAAATTGAGATTGTTGTCAAGTTTGTTCTGCCTAGAGAGTTGGCTAGGCATGCTGCTTTTGAAGGAAGTAAGGATGTTACCAAGTTTCCTACTGCTCTGAGTTAGGTTTTGTTCAAAGATTTTAGGTTTTTTGTATGTGGTGTTTATGGTAGGATTGTTTAGAAGTTGGTTTTGGCTTGGGTTTATGTGTGGAAGTTAATGCTGAACTGGGATCTTAGTGTATGTAAAGAAGATATGAATTATGCTATGTATGTTGTGAAAAATCTCTGAACTATATCATGCAATTCCTTAATAGTTTCATTCTTAACAAAATTCATAACTAGATTTTCCATAGCCAATTTTCTTCTTGATCATTGCAATATTTTCTCCTCAAATGAACATTTTGTAATTAGTTGATATGCAATCATAATTTTCTCTTGGCCAATCCTGTGGGCTCACGATTGAGCCTGTAGATCCACAAAAGGGTTGAAATATGATCTTTATAACAACTAAATTTGGATTCACTAGAAGCATTTTGTGACATTTTGGGATAGTAAATCCAAGTTATTCTTGACTGTCCTGAACAGGGATTTTGCAAACAACACTTTGTTTATTTTGAAAGTTTAATGAATGGATTGACTCCCCCACCCCCTATGGTCAATGTGATTGGTGGGAGGAGTCATAAAATGTATATAATCCTTGTATAGAAGTTTAAATGCAGGGATGGGTAGGTATTGTGGAGGAGAGACCACAAACATGGAGAGTAAAGTGTTGATTGGGGCTTACTAGTGTTGGGACCAGTCATGGTCTGAGAGATTCATCCATTGGAGGGCCATATTTTATGGCTTGGATGGTCATATTATGTTTTTTTAATGGTGTTTAAACCCTTATTTTGATTGGGAAGTGTGTGGAGGTGTTAGATTGGAGAAGTCACAGGTGTGAAGGCCTTAAATAGAGGGTTTTGTAGTTGGGTGTTTAAAACTTGTTGTCTATTCTTGAAAAGTGGAAAATCCTTGGTTTAGGATCATAATAAAAGACTTTTTTTGGTCATGGAACCCTGGAAGTAAGTGGGTGATAGGGTTGCTTTGTTAGGAGGGGCTAATTAGGCTTGGGAGAAGAGCACTTAAAAAAGGAAGCCTACACCAGTCAAAGAGTTAAAGTCTGATATTGATATCAACTTAGGAGCTCCAAAAAGGGTACTAAAAAATGTAAAAACATTGATAGGTTGTTTGGGAAGTTTAGGAGAAAAACACCGATTTCAGTTTTGCCAAGGCTATTAGGCAGGCCTGGAAGGCTATAGTGGAAGAATGGTGAAAGATGAGTGGATAGGAGTGAAAGGGGAGTTTGGACATGTCTAATGTACCATTTTTAGATGATCCATAGCATTGGGATCAAGGTAAGAAATCTGGTTTGGTTTTTGGTGTGTTGGAGGCACTAGGTGCACTAAGTGGCCTAGGAGGGTACTGGTGCTTAGAGAGATTGGAACAAAGAAAAGTGATAGTGAAATCATGAGTGTGGTTGTGGAAGTGACTTAAAAATTTAGAGAACTCCAATTGATCTTTGAATAGGACTGATTCCTTGAGTTGATTCCAAGTTACTTGTTGAATCCTCGAGTTGAGTTTGCCTATTTAAGGTGATAGTGGAGGGCTCTGCATCAAGATGGTATGAAAGTAGAGAATGAAGTAAAGGATTCACAAAATCTGAGAAAAGAAAAGAAAATGATGTTCAAAAGGAAGAGAATAAGAAAAAGAAGAGGAAGAGAAGTGTAGGAAGTTACAAAAGGTTAATATACAAGGTGTTGAAAGAAGTGCATCTCTCCAAGGGTATATCTAGTGCTGCCATGGATATCATGGAGAGCTTCATGATTGATATTTTTTATAAGATTACTCCTGAGGTTACTTATTTTCTAAAATATAACAAGATCATGACACTTTCTTCCAGAGAAATTGAGATTGTTGTCAAGTTTGTTTTGCCTGGAGAGCTGGCTAGGCATGCTACTTCTGAAGGAAGTAAGGTTGTTACCAAGTTTCTTTCTGCTCTGGGTTAGGTTTTGTTGGAAGATTTTAGGTTTTTTGTATGTGTTGTTTATGGTAGGCTTGTTTAGAAGTTGGTTTTGGCTTGGGTTTATGTGTGGAAGTTAATGTTGAACTGAGATCTTATTGTAAGTCAAGAATATGTGAATTATGCTATGTATGCTGTGAAAAATCTCTAAACTATAAGATTTCTATTATAAATTTTTTTTTTATTAATAATGAGAAATATTTTTACAACTCAGCTCAATAGGAGCACTGGAGGAAAGAGCTGAGTAGAGAAAACCTTTCGGTATTGCCCCAAAAAATAGAAGAGAAAGGTTGTCATTAAATGTTACAAACTTCCCGTTATACATACGGGGTAATGCATGAGCAATTTAAAATCCACCCAATTTAAAGTGCTATATAAATTTGACATGTTACGATATTTTGTATCTCCATTTAGTCCAATGAACCAATTGGGTCTGCCCTACCCTTGATTGTCTCAAGTATTGCCTCGTGGTCTAACTCATGAACCTTCCAAAGAGTTTTATTTTGCAGTCTTCCCCCATATCTAATTAAGTGGACATTTGATGCAACAACGAGGTTTGAATAATGAAGAATCTTTTTGTGTGTCTCCCAATCCTCAAACAACCACAACCTAGGGTTCTTCATAGAATACTGTCTAAGCCATGTACCAGTTACAACCACTGCTCCTATAGGGTATTCTAATTCTTCACCATCGATAACTGAGCGATCCAATTTCTTTTTTGCCTCTACACAACGACACAAATAATAATCTGTCCATTCTTCATTGTCTTCAGGTGCAATAACAACAAAAAACATGGCCTATAATATATAAACATAATGAGGACATTAGTTTACTAAATATTTATTATAAAGTACTAAATTTGAGATTATTTGTATGTGGAAAATACTGACCTCGTTGTACTAGATCAGATAAGCGATCAAAGTCAATGGATGATTCCATCTCTGTTGATTGTAGTGATTCATGGGGATGATAGGAGGCAAGTGGACTCAAAATATGTGTATACCATTTGTCAACCCATTCCTTTGACTCACACCCATCCCAATCTTCATCTACACATGACGAACAAAAGCACGCCATATGTATGCATAAATTTTAGTTTGAGGATATGTATGCATAAATTTTGCAAAGAATTGTGTCTGAGTTGAATCCAAAAAATGTTTTGGATGTGGAACACAAATTTGACTACCAATCCTCCTTCTTAAAACATCTCTTTGATTAGGAGATACCCGTGTATTATTCTTCCAAAATTCTTGAATCAAGGATTTCAAAGCTTCAACAATTGCTTTATCTTTTCCTGGTAGTTTACTAGAAAATGCCCATAACTCATTGCTATTTGGATCTTCCACTCTTTGACACCTTCTTAGGGCTCTCATTAGAGACTTTCTACTTATTTTCAATGTTTTTCTTGTCTTTCTAATGAGTCAAGATTTCTTCATTTGAGTGCTTACTATTGGTGATGTAAGTACACGTCCTATGACATTACTATCTTTTGTGCGTAATGTAGAATCCACACTCTCATATGTAGTCATTAGATTCTTTACAATATATTTTTCACTTGACTCATCTGTTGTTCTTAGCCCAAGAATCTTCATGATGGGCATAAATTTCAAATTTCTCATCATTTCAACAAATAGTTGACATCTTCCTGTCATGTTTAAATTCTCAAAAAATGATCTCCAAATATGATTAAAATTTCTTTGACAAGTACGTGCTGGAATCTTGTCAGACATTGCTTGCAAAATGTTAGTATCAATATCAATCAAATATTTTGGTTTTCTATATTTAATAATTCTAGGAGCATCAAAAACATTAAGTGTGAATTGCGTACCATCTTGAGTGCCTTCAACATGAGATGATGTTGTGCCCACACCTTCGGAAGTAGACAATGATGTGCCTTCAACATGATCGAAGAGTGTGCCCACACCTTCGGAAGTAGACAATGGTGTGCCTTCAACATGATACATTATTGTGCCTCCACCTTCAGAAGTAGACAATGGTGTGCCTTCAACATGAAACATTGGTGTTTCTCCACCTTCAAAAGTAGACAATGGTGTGCCTTCAACATGATACATTGGTGTGCCTCAAACATTGGATGATGATGTCTCTTGAACTTGGGAACTCGTAGATGATGTCCCCGCATCTTCATAATTTAATTGTCTCATTGTACGCAAGTTTCTCATTCTTTGTCTTTTTTATTCCAATTCCAATTCTCTCTTACTTTGTATTGATGTTTCATGTTCGTCATCCAAAAGAAAATCTTCTTCTATAGTATCTAATTTTTTTTGTTCATGAAGTTGTCTCATTCTTTCCCTTTTCTTCCCTTTGTCTCTTTCATGCTCTTTCGGTGTTAAATTCTTTGCTCATTTCCTTGGCATGATGATGATTTCTACATATCAATTGATTACAATTTTAAAAATATAATATAAATGTAAACCAATAAGTCAAATTATAATATAAACCTCTTACAATATGATAAATTATAATATAAATTCATTACACTTATATCAAATTATGTATCAAGAACAAGTCTATAATGTGTCGATTCACTAACATCATCAACAAGTTATCCTCCTTTTAGATAACTAGATAATGCTTTAACCATTGGATGAGGGTCCACTACAATCTTCTATTGGGTGTCAAGGTATCAAATTTATTTTTTCTCACTTTGGCAACTTTTTCTATCCTCAAGTCCACTTGCTATAAAATTTCATTATTGGGTCCTTAACATGAGATAATTGATGTTGGTTCTAATGAAGATAGTGTAGATGTAGCAAGGGGTGTAGTAAGAGTGATTGGAGCAAGCTAAAATAGCTTGTTCTTATCAAGATCATATTTGTAAGAATCCATCAATAATTTTACTCTTAAAAGAGGATCATTAATCTCCTTTGCTAACCCCTTATATGTTGGATATTTTCATTCTTCTAGGTGTCTAAAAATATGACATTTTCTCAATTCCCCCTCTTCATGATCACCTCTTGATAGTATAAAAATTTCTTATTAGGTCCTCAATTTTATCATATTGGTGCATGAAGCCAGACATTTTCTAAGATTCCCTATCTTCATGGATAAAGTTTTCTAGATCAAATGGCTTTGGTGCATCCACTTGTATAAGGTATCAAGAAATTTATGATCAATTAAAGGTCTTTGTTGGACAACACTAAAAAATATAAAAAATATGTGTTGATGGCATGTAGAACCCTTTTTGCACTTCTTAAATGAGTGTTATCTACCTTATTCAATTTCCATGTATTCTATAAAAATGGGATTCTATCAAGGACATTTTAAGGTAGTGCATGAGATACTACTAGTGAACCATAAAATTTGATAAAACTAATCACCCCAAATGTGTTTTATTCCTTCTCATGCACAAGGTATTTTTTCTTTAAAAATCTATTAAAAATTTCAAACAATGTCCAATCTACTCATTGTCCCATCTAAATCAAATCTTTTTTTCCAAAATATTCTTCAAAAAATCTATAATAAGATGCCTCATAGTGCTTGTCCCAAATGTAGATCCATTCTCAACTTGACAAAGCTCTATTATTCTCTTATAGTCTCACCTTGAGTTGGGGCTTCCAAAATTTCAAAGTAGAGAAAAGAATAACATGACACAAAAGTGAGTACCTTTTGAAGTACACTACCTTGTGGTCTTTCTTTATGGTCACCAAAGATTTATGAATTTCCCTCATAATATATGATGCATAATCAAAGGTCCAAATTTTTTCATATGTGCATACATCAACGACGAGGACTAGTAAGTGATTTGGTATCCTAAACCCATAATGAATCCCCAAAAATTGATGGAGGAAAAAATATGTCTTGTTCAAATAATCATAAAAATATCATAATACAAAGGCTCTTGCATATCATTTTCACCTCTTTGCTTAGGGTTTTAGGCTTGAAATTTGGCAATATATTTAAAGTCTTATACACCCTATGTTAATATCTAAAGATGATGCTAAGGAAATAATAATTTAGAAGTTGCACAAATGTGGAACTATGGGCTATGAAACAACCTTCAAGTTTTAAAGAAGTCAAATTTTTTTTCAAGGACTCATCAACCTCTACTTGCATGATCATACAAATTATAAACCAAAACACTATTAACATTTGACATGTAAAAAATAAAAACTTACCTCGATCTCTTTTTGTCTTTTTGATTCCAATAATTGACTTTCACGATGGTGCAAAGTGAAAATTCTTCACTATGGTGCAAAACGATGTTGATTTGTCACTATCAACACCATGAAAAGTGAAAGCTTGTCAGAGAAAATGTAGAATTTAGATAGCATAATAAAATGTGGGCCTCTTTCATGTGATCCTAGCCAAATAAGACCATTTCTTCTAGTTTTACATAGTGCGAGCGCGCTATAGGGCATACGCCCTATAGGGCGTGTGCCCTATACAAAAAAAAAAAACATGTCATGTGCATCTAGTCTTAAACATAGGGCGCACGCCCTATATTGGCATGCACCCTAGAGGGCATACCCCCTATGTAAAATAAGAAAAAGGGAGAAAAGAGAGAGAGGGAGAGAGAGAATGGAGAGAATAGGAGAGAAGGGTAAGGAGAGAGAGAAGGGGAGAGGGAGAGGGAGAGAGAATAGAAATAGGAGAGAAGGGGTAAGGAGATAGAAGGGGACAGGGAGAGAGAATAGAGATAGAAGAGAAGGGTAAGGAGAGAGAGAGAGAGAGAGAGCAAGTAGGAGAGAAGGGGAAGGAGAGTTTAGAGAAGTGGAAAGGGGAGAGAGTAGGAGAGAGAGAAGGAGGAGAGGTGTGTGTGTGGGAGAGAGAGAGAGAGAGAGAGAGAGAGGAGAGAGAGAGAGAGAGAGAGAGAGAGAGAGGAGAGAGAGAGAGAGAGAAGAGGAGAGAGAGAGAGAGAGAGAGAGAGAGAGGAGAGAGAGAGAGAGAGAATGGGGGAGGAAAAGAGGGAGAGATAGAGATAGAGAGAGGTTGAGAGTGAGAAGGTGTGTGTGTGTGAGAGAGAGTAGGAGAGAAGGGGAAGGAGAGATAGAGAAGGGGGAGAGAGAGAGAGAGAAGAGAGAGAGAGAGAGAGAGAGAGAGAGAGAGAGAGAGAGAGAGTATGGGGGAGAGAGTATGGGGGGAGAGAGGGAGAGAGAGAGGGAGAGAGAGGAGAGAAGGGAGAGAGATATAGAAGGTTAGACGTGAGGATGATAAGTGGGAGAGAGAGAGGAGAGAGGAGGGAGAGAAGGAGAGAGAGAGAGAGAGAGAGAGTATGGGGGAGGGAGAGATATAGAGAGAGCACACTCTCTCTCTCTCTCCCTCTCTCTCCCTCTATCTCTCTCTCTCTTCCTCCCACTTTGAATATTTCTCATCACTATGTAAATCTCATAAATTTACATAGGGCAAATGCCCTATGTAAATTTATGATTTACATAGGGCACACGCCCTATAGGGCGTGCACGCTTTAGGGCATGTGCGCTTTTTAAAGGATTTGAATTTACCAATCCTAAGGCTTGGATTTTCCCTTGGAGATCCAACCCAAAGGCTTGGACGATTGAAATAGGTCTGAGACGTGTTTTCCAGCAGACATACAAAAAAATGACTTGTTTTTTTGTGTGCTCCTCACCCAGGTTTACTCGTGGCTCAAGAACGCAAAAATCAAACAACGTGATATTGTAGATCTCTTTGTTAGCTATCTAAGCATATAATTTATTTTGAATTCTGATTATGTTAAGTTTTTCAACTCTAATTTCTTTTGTGTGTATGTCCATTTTTTGTAAAAAACCAACATGCAGTATTTTGGGCATAGATTTTGGCTCATTCATTGAATTTTGCAATAAGTTACATTTTTAGAAACTAGACTCCATTCTACACACTTTAAAAAAAAAGAAAATTTAATTTTTGATTAGTTTTAAATGATTTCTAGGGGGAGCACATAGAAATTTCATTTTTTCAGGATGTGTGCACTTCGTAAATTCATAAACAATTATACGTTCATAAAAAAATTTACAAAAAAATTCAGGATAAACTACGTGGTGTTAGCTAACTTCTCACTGAAGTGTTTAAAAAAAATTCAAAAAAAAAGTTAACATTTTTGGGGGAGCACACCAGACGCTATGTTATGTTTTTGGATAAAAAATAGGACCACTTTTTGTGCTCCCCCCTTTTTGAGGGCCTTAATCTGAACCATTTTCAAAATAAGTTAGTAGTTTAGGAACTAGATTTAGAGTATTACAACTCTTGTTTTTGTCACATCTCAAAATTTTGAGTCTAACTATCTTCAATTTCTTGTTGAAGTTCAGAGTTCACTGATTTTAGGAAGAAAGTGGCAACTTATACCCCCTTTTTGGTCCCCCATCTTTGTGCACTTACCCAAAGAATGATTTTGATTTAGTTTCTCTATTTTGGTCTCTAAGTGGCTTACAATTGTAGAGAAGTATATGCAGATTTACGGATGCAGTTGTAGGATACATAGCAATTGATAATTCACAAGAAATCCATGTATCCAATTTGAATAGAAATTAATACAAAGAAATAGGGTCCTCCAATGGCCCAATCATCGGGACCTTGACTGTCCCCCTCAACCAGTGACCCTTCAAAATTGGGTTATCATGCAATCGGTGAGTGATCCTTCATTCTCCCGGTCTGCCCTGCATCCAAACATATTGGAAATACATAATACAATGATAACAAGTCTTTCAAAATTTCCCTTCCCTCAAGGAAACACTATCAACCATCCCTTCCGCATAGCATTTCACTGTTGTATGAGTCGATTGTGCAGGAACAGTTAACATTAAACAAGGAGCAAACTCCTCAACACATTTTGGAAACCATTGAATTCAATAATAAATGAAACCTAACACCAAACACTATTACTTCCATTCACTTCTACAAAGAATAAAGCATTTAATCCATTCAACATTACATATAATCATTAGACAGTTACATTTCCTAACTGTGTAGAAGAACAGTCACGACCAAAATGATCAAAACTACTTTCACCCTTGCACAAGTTATTCCTCACTCTTAATGAGTTATAAACATGCCATTGTTTCAGTTTTGCTTGCGAGTTATGATAATTTTTCTAAACATGTCATTGGTTCAGTTTAGTGTATTCATTTTTGTCAGGACAAATCTTCATTGTCTTCTAATTGTCTTCTTTATATAGTAGCATGTATTAATTGGTTGACAAATAAAGAAGCATTTAGACAATTGGAAGACAATCAAAAGATTTGGTTGATTAAGAGTGAGGCCTTCTTTAGAATTTCATATAAATTTGGCCGATTAAGATGAGAAGAAAAACACAATTCATTAGTTAAATTTTTCAATTTCATGTATTTTTTCTCCTATTTATTAGGTGCATGAGTTGAAGGTGGAATTTAAGAGTCTTATAATGTTGTGTTACCTTAAATCTTGAGTTTTTGATACTCCTATGATGATCTTTCTCAACAAGTATTTTATTATATTGTTTATTTTTTGAATAACATATTGGGAAAAATACAAAATTGTGAACTTCTACAGGATAGTTAACACAAAATTGAAGCATAAAACTAGACTTGATCAAGTTGCAGTGGAACGTACACTCAAATAGTAAGTAATGTAGAATAACAAAATAAGTAATCTACCGTGTCTACATTTTGTTATTTTCTAAGAGTACATCCACGTTCTATATTCACATAATGGTTCAAAATTGAAATTTACAATTCAATAAAAGTATCGATGGGTGTTGTTCCTTGCACCCTCAATCAACAACTTACCATAAATATTGTTAATATTAACAACATATATTTTTTTCTACAAATTGATAGGTGAGTTCTTGTTACCACCATCGAATATTCTCCCTCGCTCATACCAAGAATTATGTGCCACTATGAAAGATATTGGAATAGAGTATCAAGCAATAGATGCTTGTCCCAATGATCATATTATTTATCATAAAGAACATAAATTTGTAACAGAATGCCCTGAATGTCATACGAGTAGATATCGAACAGATCAAATAATAAAAAAGGTGCCTCACAAGGTTCTTTGTTACATCCCCATTATACCACGTTTGCAAATATTATTTAGGTGTAATAGCTTGGCACAATTTATAGATTACCATGCACACAATAGGAATCAAGATGAAATTATTTGAATGCCTATGGATGGTTCTATATTTAAGGACATAGAGGAAAAGTGGCCAAACTTTATCGAAGAACCTCGAAATCTCAAGCTTTCAATGGCAGCGGACGGTGTCAATCCATTTGGAGGAGCTAAGATCTGTTTGCACTGTTTGGCCTATTTTTGTCATCAACAATAACATTCCTCCATGGATGTCAATAAAGAGGGAGCACATTATGTTGGCAATGATTGTTCTAGGTATTTGATCATTTAATAGTTATTTGCATGTAATTATAAATCTTGTAGTAAAATGGTCACAATAATTATGTAATGTTGTTCATTCAACTACGTAAATACCAAGTTAAAGATATGAATGTTTATATTGAGCCTCTTATCGATGATTTGGTGGAGTTATGGAAAGGTGTCACTATGTATGAGATCTCTAGACCAATAGGAGATAGACAATTTCAATTCCATGCAATGCTTTTATGGACAATACATGATGCCCCAGGGCTAACATATTTTTTTGGTATGTTATGGTGAATTCAAGTTGCACATGATAATTATAAAAATTAAAAATTTACATATTTAATCCAATTGTATCATTACCTTGTAGGTCTTCAAACAAAGGGAAAATTTTCATGTCTAGTTTGTGGTCCAAAAATGAAATCTTGTTATTCAAAAAGTTTAGTAAAGAAAAGTGTTTGATGAGTATAGGTACTTTCTCCACAAAAATCATAACTATCGAATTACCAAAAAACATATTTTCAATGGGAAAGAAGAGACTACATCTAAGCCATGGAGAATGACACCTCACTTATGGAAGTTGAAATATAATAGAATTAATCGTCAAGGTACTACCATTCTACCTAACGGTTTATGTTTGGAATTTGCATATTTTTATTGTGTTTTTTTTGCTGATTATGTGATTGATGATCATGAATGTCCTCAAGGCAACACTACTAAGCACCTTCCAAAGGGACTAAAGAGTTATCCCAAACAATTTAGTAGGTTTCTCTACTACAAGCATCTATTTGATGTGTATTTGTTTGATATTATGCATATTGGAAAGAATATAATGGAGACATTGTGGAAGATATTGGATGGAAGACATGACAAAGAAAAAATTTTCAAAATTTGTAGCGACATTCATGAATCCAATCATGCAATGAAAAATTTCATTGAATCAAATAGAAATGGAGAACGGATTAATACAAGTGCCCTTTCCTTGGTTATTAACAAAACAACAAGGTGATGCCATAAAAGAAGTCATACAAAAAATTTGATTTCCCATAGGATTTGCTACAAACATAAGCAGTACCATATCAAAGAAAGGTGAATTTTGGCCAGGGTTGAAAATGCATGATTGGCATACCTTCATCAAGGTAAGTCATGTTCTTTTGTATTTACAATATATTTGTAAACTACATGTACTTATCATTGTATTATATGAGAAAAGAATGACATGACTATTTTTATAATTGTTGCAGTACGTGCTACCCCTATCTCTCCCAGAGAACTTTGACAATAACATCAAACAAGTGATATATGATCTTGAAAAATACATGAGTAAGCTATGATATCTGTTCAATTTGTTGTATATATATATTGTAAAGTCTCGAGTTTATATATTTTTGTGTCTTGAATGTCTTGTAGGTGATTTTCGTCTAAAGAAATCTATAGAGCAGATATAAAAATACTGGAAGAGAAGAATTCCTCTTCTAATGTGTGAAATGCAAAAGTGTCTACCTTCAACCTTTTTCAATGCACAAGAACACTACCTCATACACCAAGTTGAGGAGATTGAAATGTGTGGACCCATACACACTCGGTCAATGTGGATGGTTGAGAGGCACTTGAAATTTTTGAAGGCTTTGGTTCAGCAAAGAGCACATCCTAAGAGTTCTATGGTGGAGGGATTTATGGTATACCATACTATGTTGTATGTTACTGAATATATTCCTAAGCTTGCAACAAAGATCCATATAGATCACATTTGGGATCTCGACACCATTAAAAAATTTGAAGGGGAGTACTTGGTGGGGGAAGGCAGAATGAGGAAAGTGAGAGTTAGTAAATTATAAGATGTTATTGTAGTTGTTAATTAATTTTTAATCTTCAAAATTAATCAGTTGTAAGTCATCTATTTATTTTTTGTATAGCTGCTCGAGAGTGGGATGGAATACATTTGTATATTGCAAACAATCAAGATTGGATGATGAAATAGATTGAATGATGTCATCATTTAGGTCACACATTAACATGGGATGCTATGTCTTCATTGTTAATGAAGCTCATTGTAATGGAGATCCAAATGTTTACCCAAAGGGAAATAGATTTAGTACATGGTTTAAAAGATTTCTAGGTACATATAAATTTGTTAATCACTCGTACATTTATGAGCTCTTGATGCATTAATTTATACATGTTTTACATATTTTTGCAGGTCAAACACCACAAGGCTATGTTTTTGCAATGGTCATAAATTTAGTATCAAAAAGTTGGATGACACAAAGAAAAACTTGTGATTCTAGGATAAGTGCAATCTTTCAGGTGACTAATATTTCATCTAGAAATGACTTACATCCTCGAGAGTCTGAAAATCGATACTATGACATTTTGGATTATATACTTGAGTGTGACTTTAATTCCTTCAGATTAGTTCTCTTCGGTGTTAGATGGTATAGGCTACAACTTAATCAAAATGATCCTAATAGAACTGTTATTGAACATGACAATGGATTTCCAATGATTTAATACAAGGTGGTTTGAGCCAGTTGAGAATGAACCCTATGTTCTTCCAAGCCAATGTGAGTTGGTATTTTACTTACAGGTTCCCGCATAAATCAGTTTAGTCATTTGTTGTTAGACATGATCCAAGAGGAAGGCCGATGAGGTATAATGCGATGGAAGAAGATTGTGAACAACTAGACAATGATGTAGATGATGATCATGAACAACAGTTAGTCGATGATGTTCCTGATGCAACTTTCCTTGAAGAAGAAGAAGATGATAACAATGATGATGCTACTAATGATGCTACTGATGATGATGATGATGAAGTTGCTCATGATGATGATGATGATGATGATGATGATGATGATGATGATGATGATGATGATGATGATGATGATGATGATGATGCTGATGCTGATGCTGATGCTGATGCCATGATGATGACGATGACAAAGACAAAGATAATGATGGTGGTGGTGATGATGTCGATGTCAACGATGATCATGGTGATTAGTTGGATGAAGAAGATGAGAAGAAGATGAATGACATGAATGAAATGTATAGTTACGTGATCACTACTTAATCTATTTAATATTGATTTCTTGATAGAAATATGTAGTTATGCAATCAATGCTTAATCTAATTAATTTGTGATGTACTTACTATAGGATTCTTATGGTTTTTAATGTACTTACTATGTGGTTTTGATGTATCATGATTTTTTTAGCTAACATTAGATAATTGAATTACATATGTAGGTACCCAGACTCCTTTCATGAGCATCCCACACACTCTCATGGATCGACAAACTAACCTCGATGTTGATGATGTGACTAGATCAGGTAAAGAGCTATACGATTATGGCCTATAAAGTACTGAAATACTTTAAAATATTTAAAATGTTTTTAATTATAATAAAATGTTTTTAATTTAACCCTTTTATATGTTATTGCAGATGAGCCCCCTTTGCATCAATAGAGAACTAGGCGTGCATTGAGATCTAATGAGAGGGTAGATGATCATGATGATATCAATACTCATCTTACAATTATATCTTAAAAACTAGAAATCAAAAGAAAAAAAGAAATGATTGTCATCTATGCACCTTAATTGATAATGACTGATTTTTATATGCCAATGAATTTAATTATGTGGTAGTGAATGTTCATAAATTTTATAATGTGTTAATGAATGTTATCGTGTGATAATTAATGAATGTCATATTTTATTAATGTGTGAATGAATGTTATTGTGTGATAATTAATGAATGTTACATTTTATTAATGGATGAAATAATGAATGAATGTTAGATGTTAATGGGAAATTTAGAGTGATGTTAGGGGGTTTGGGCCAAATGAGCTTCCACCTTCATGTGGTTGGTCCTATTTAGTACAGAATATAAAACTATTCTCAAAACAAAGTGAAGCTCAATAAGTTTGTTCCTTAAATAGGGTCTCAAGTGTAGCTTTTATCCCACTCTCAACATTGCAAGGCTTCAAGGGTGTTCTGATATTGGTTTCTCCATCTCCCACTGACATCTTATCTTTCTCCTAAGAACTCTCACCGAGCTATGATACATGGATAAGTAGAAGATGTCCCTTACAGGCTATAGATATATAATATGGTAGATCTAGGGAACAAATATACTAATACATATATTGAGTCAACTTGAATCTATAGTTTCTTCATTCACAATGAAAATTCAAATTACAATCCATATTTTAGATTTAATATTCATATTTATCTTCATCATGATCATAGCCATCACGGTTAGCATTTGGTTCAACTTCATTTGAACCACACTTCATGTTGGATTATAACATATTGACACTTACACCATGAAGAAGACAGATGATTAAATAGAAAGAGAGGACCAACTGAACCATCTTGTGGTCAGTCTATATCACATTGAGAAACAACGTCAAGACTCAAAAATTAAAACAATCAAAAGTTTCTTCAAGACCATGAATGATCAACAAGATTCCATTAGGAAAAAAAACACTAATCTATATTATCATTAAGCCATAAAATATGTTTTTAAAGTTTAGAAGCATATCACAAGAACTTTCAAGAAACATAGTACTATCCAAGGACCAAAATGAATACCCTCCAAATGATTATGATTATGTTGATGTTGATGTCTATAATTTATGTCTAACAATTATGATGATGTTGATGTTGATGTCTATAATCTATTTCACTTATTGATGCTTGCCTAGATTGAATTTTGAATTGCCAGGCTGGAGAACACTTTCAAAGTTTAGGGTCTGTTCTACATGATACTCTTAGTTATAGCTCAAATGCAACTCAACATATTTTTTATGCTAGGCAACCCACTGTAGAAACTCATCTGCAGGTGAAATTTAATGTTGTGAATCTTGGCATTGTTAATGTTATTACTTTTCCTCACATTTCATATTTGTGAAAATGTTTCTTGGAACTATCTTATTCTTATTACAATGTTCTTTGTTGTGGGGCAGGAGGTCAATCTTCATTGTCTTCATTGTGGGGGACAGTGAAGATTTCTCTAACAAATAGCAGGTCTTCTTTAGTGTCTTATAATAACATGCTAAACTGATAAAGGTGTTATGGGCATTTAATCTGCAATTACTAATAGAATAAGCATATTATTACTATGCTTAATGTTTCATTTAAATGCATTTAACACAAAAAACAAATTTACAAAACTGAACCAATGGCATGTTTACAACAAAGATGTGTTGAGGAGTTTGCTCCTTGTTTAATGTTAATTTTTCATGCACAATCCACTCATACAACAGTGAAATGCTACGTGTAAGGGATGGTTGATAGTGTTCCTTGAGGGAAAGAGATTTTTAAAGACTTGTTATCATTGTATTGTGTATTTCCAATATGTTTGGATGCGGGGCAGACCAGGACAATGAAAGATCACTCATTGATTGCATGATAACTCGGTTTTGAAGGGTCACTAGAAGAGGGGAATGAAGGATCACTCACTGATTGCATGATAACCCCACCAAGCATTCTTTCCTTTAATTTTCCACAATATCTCAAAGTATGATCATTATTCTTTACTTTCTTCTATATGCTATTCTTTCTATGGTTTTGTTATCTCATAAATATATCAAAAACATTGCAGATGTGCATATAAAACTAAAATATTGTCCTTCAATTGTTCCACATTGAAGCATTTCCTCATTGGAGTATTCTCTTCATTTGTACAATATCTGTTAAAATGGTTCCCATATTTCTTCAAGATCTATTTTAATCTTTATATTGCAATTTTGATTAGATTTGACCTATAGTTGATTTCATTAGTATTTTATAACATACACTCCTAATGTGAAATGTGGAGAGAAAGAAAGAGACATACTAGGTATGAATTACACGATATACCCATCATCACTTAGCACTTAAATAATAAATTATGGACAGGGAACAACCCCCTAACCTCTGGATTTTTGTTTCATGTTGCCTCTTATTATATGCAAAGGTAGGCCTATCTTAATTAGGCTAACAACCATAGTGTAGGGGCCATAATATTTTCCTTTTAACCACATTTATAGTTTGAGAAAATCAGAAAAAATTGTTTCGATTTATATTATCCTTTTGAACTAGCACACTGCCATCAAAATGCATAATCATTGGTCATCTCAAGAAAATTCCTATTGATTAGTAGGATATCCTTATAAAAATTTGATGCATGAATTTCTTGTGAATTATCGACTCCTATGTATCCTGCAACTATGGAAGGAATAGTGTTGGTGCTAGGTTTCATTTATTATTGAATTCAATGGTTTCCAAGATGTGTTGAGGAGTTTTCTCTTTGTTTAGTGTTAACTGTTCCTACACAATCCACTCATAAAATAGTTTTCAATGCTATTTGGAAGGGATGGTTGATAGTGTTCCTTGAGGGAAGGGGGATTGTGAAAGACTTGTTATCATTGTATTGTGTATTTCCAATATGTTTGGTTGCAAGGCAAACTAGGAGAATGAAGGATCACTCACCAATTGCATGATAACCCAGTTTTGAAGGGTCACTAGTTGAGGGGACAGTCAAGGTCCCCATGATTGGGCCATTGGAGGACCCTATTTCTTTTTAGTAATTGCTATTCAAATTGGATGCATGGATTTCTTGTGAATTATCTATTGCTATGTATCCTGCAACTGCATTTGTAAATCTACATATACTTCTCTATAGTTGTAAGCCACTTAGAGATCAAAATAGAGAAACTAAATCAAAATCATTCTTTGTCCTATTTCCTTTTAACAAAGTCTCAACTAGATCTATTAATGCTAGTATCAATTTCTGGGTTTGATTGTGTATGATTTTTTCCATCAACGTTTCAGATCATACTACATGATCCATCATATCATGTTCTTTTCTCTCTAGCATCCTGATGATGGATCATGTAGTATGATCTGAAATGTTGATGGAAAAAATCATACACAATCAAACCTAGAAACTGATACTAGCAAAGTTTCAACTATCAATGATACAATATACATTTGATGCCCTAAGCTATCAAATATAAAAATGGTGCCTACCTAGAAGCTCACCAGGAGAATGAAGGATCACTCACTGATTGCATGATAACCCAGTTTTGAAGGGTCACTAGTTGAGGGGATAGTCAAGGTCTAGATGATTGGGCCATTAGAAGACCCTAGTTCTTTGTATTGATTGCTATTCAAATTGGATGCCACTATGTATCTTGCAACTGCATCTGTAAATCTGCATATACTTTTATAGGGTTGTAAGCCACTTAGGGATCAAAATAGAGAAACTAAATAAAAATCACTCTTTGTCCTATTTCCTTTTAACAAAGTATCAACTATCAATGACAATACATTTGATTCCCTAAGCTATCAATACAAATGGCACCTAGCTAGAAGCTCACGGGCTGTCCATTTGATAACCACAATCAACATTTCAAAAAAATGGATATCCTTGAGCACAAGCACCAATAACATCAAATAATGGAGTTAAAGCATGAGCTAGGGCACAACACCAATAGAATGCAGTCATTTAAGTGATAGCAATTTAGAATGCAGTCCTTTGGTGTGTATTAAATAGAATTGAATTTTTAGCATATTATTCTCATTCTATTTCTTTGTTGTGAACATGCCACCAGTTCAGTTTTGTAACTTCACTGTTGTATTAGTGGATTGTCCAGGAACAGTTAACATTAAACAAGGAGCAAACTCCTCAACACATCTTGGAAACCATTGAATTCAATAATAAATGAAACCTAGCACCAACACTATTCCTTCCATTCACTTCTACCAAGAATAAAGCATTTAATCCATTCAACATTACATATAATCATTAGACAATTACATTTCCTGACTGTGTAGAGGAACAGTCATGACCAAAATGATCAAAACTACTTTCACCCTTGCACAAGCTATTCCAAACTTCAAGTAAAATTAGCAATATGCTATATCAAATCATTCATATTCATAGTAACCATTTGAAGGATCATTTTTTCAATGAACCCTCTAACTGTACCCCTGCAACAAAGAAAGGAAACCTCAAAATAAAGAAAGGAAACTTAGTAAAACTAGTCTATGCCGATGTTTGTGAGGGTATAGTCATGATAAGTGCCTCTCAAACCTCTCCAAACATGTAAGATTGTCTTTAAATACTTTATAGATCTCTTCTAAACATTAACCAAATCAAACCTACATTTGAATCCACACACAATAACACCAAAATGAAGGGTTTTGTATCCTTTAATGAATCTCAGTCGCTGGTAGCGCATGGATAGTCAAACTAGTAGTCTCCAAAGAATTAAATAAGTGACTAGATTGTATTTAATACACACTATTCCTTCCATTCACTTCTACAAAGAATAAAGCATTTAATCCATTCAACATTACATATAATCATTAGAGAGTTACATTTTCTAACTGTGTACTAGAGGAATAGTTAGGAAATGTAACTGTCTAAACAATCCAAAAATTTGAAAATAGTGAATCGATATCCTTGAGAACAAGCACTAATCATATCAAATAATGGAGATAAAGCATGGGCTAGGGCATGACACTAGTAGAATGCGGTCATTTCAGAGAGCATTCGTGATCAAATAAGATAAAATGCATTTGAAATTTGCAGTCGAATATTATGCCAGATGCTCAAAAGATGAAGAAATCACATACCTTCTCTCACGCTCATCTTTCGCTCCTCTATCCAATCGAAATAAAAATGATGAGGCCATTTCACTTTTTTTTTTCATAGGCAAATCTTCCTTGTACCACACGAAGAACATGCCATTGGTTCAGTTTTGTAATTTGTTTTTTGTGTAATTAGTAATTGGCAGATTAAATGCATATAACACCTTTATTAGTTTAATTAGCATGTTATTATCATATCAAATAAAGTATGTTTAAGAATTTTTGGGACTGGTCCTTTTGCGTGTATTAAACATAATAGAATTTTCAGCATATTATTATCAATCTATTTCTTTGTTCTAAACATGTCATTGGTTTAGTTTTGTAGATTTGTTTAATCCGTTAAATGCATTTTTCATGAGGAGGGGTCTTGTTCTTAGGAGATTGATGAAGATTGTGCACCTCAAAAACCAATTCATAAGGTACCAATTATGTTTCCTATTCACTTATATTTTTGGATTGGTAAATCTCCTTATAAGTTTCATGTCCTTTCTTTTGATTACTATGGATGGGATATATATCTTACATTTAACATTCAACTTCTTTACATTTTAGAACATGTAGTGTGTTTTTTGAGGATTTTACCAAATCAACTTTTAACATAAACTGAAAACACCAAACTGATATCTTGCCCTTTCACCTTGACAAAATATTTGCATTTGACCAATAACTGCAAGCAACTGGATGCTAAATCCACATACATGTATCTTTGTAAAATACCTGGAACATCAAAAAGATGGCTAAGTGGCTGCCACCATGATTTTTATCTACTGAATATGGGAAAAAAAAACACCAAAAAAAATTGAATAGAAAACATCATTGGTCATTTCAGAGAGCATTCATGATCAAATAAAATGCAATGCCTTCTCTCCCACTTAATCAACTTTCACCCGCTCATTTTCTCCTGCTCCTTTTCTCTACAAATGAAATAAAAATGATTTGTCCATTTCAAAATAGTGAATTGATATCCTTGAGTACAAGCACCAATAACATCAACTATTTTGATATGTGGGTACCCTAATGTTGGCAAGAGTTCTTTTATTAATAAGATTACTCTACTAGCTTGAAGAAGTGATATATTTTGGCAAATGAAGAGTAGAAAGATGATGATATTCCTAAGATCATGGATAGACATAATGTTGTAGACAGAATGGGAAGACATCTTTCGAGACTGGCCCTGGATCCTTTGACAATTGGGGTAGGATCCAGACCCAGGCTAAAAATATGTCTTCCTTTCTATTGTGGAATTATCCCTTCTTTGGCCTACACTCTTTCCTCTTCTCAAAAATGGTTATCTAGAAACTTTGGATATTGTTTCTCATCCATGCATGAAATGTGCTAGTGATCATTTAAAATTACTTTAGGCCTCCAGTATTGATGAGATGTAAAAGTGTAAAATG
Organism: Chamaecyparis obtusa; assembly: GCA_027943335.1. Classification (NCBI taxonomy): domain Eukaryota; kingdom Viridiplantae; phylum Streptophyta; class Pinopsida; order Cupressales; family Cupressaceae; genus Chamaecyparis; species Chamaecyparis obtusa. The sequence continues at coordinate 65,449 of BSBK01012654.1, forward strand.
TTTTTGCGAGACTGGGATCAATTTGTGTAGTGTACATAAATGCAAGGCAATGATTATTCTCGACGATTGATAGGTAGCTAGGATAGTAGCTAGGACTAAAGATAAAACAACTCAAGAGACCATCATAGGTTCTCTCTTTCTTTGGTCTATATTATTGATAGAATATTTTACCTTTCATTAGCTCATCAAATTTGGGGATTTGAAAGAATTTAATAGAATATTTTCATGACAACATATATTATTTAAGTTGACATTGTACAAATTTATCTACTTCACACACTTGTAGACTATGAGGATGGCGATAAAGAAACATGGTCATGGCCATGCTTCTTTATCGCCGTCCTCATAGTCTACAAGTGCATGAAGTAGATAAATTCATGCAATGTCAACATAAATAATATACGTTGTCATGAAAATATTCTATTAAATTCTTTGAAATCCCCAGATTCAATGAGCTAATGAAAGGTAAAACATTCTATCAATAATATAGACCAAAGAAAGAGAGAACCTATGATGCTCTCTTGAGTTGTTTTATCTTTAATGTGCATATTCATCAGTTTTTTGACACTAAATCATTAATTCCAATAGAAGTGCTATGCATTCGACAGATGAAATGTCAGACAAAACTAATTTATGACAATAGTTCTAACAGTAATGCTATATGTTCGACAGGGAATCTGTCAGAGAAATAATGAAGGACTATCGCTCTTCTGACATTTCAAGTGTCGCAAATAGAAATTTTTTGACAGATAGTTTGACATTAATGTCATATCATTGATGGGTATATCTATGAAATTAAGTGGAAACTGTCGCTATGCCAACAGTTATAATGTCGAAAAAGATATCTTTTCGATAGTTAATAGGTATTGTGTCAGAATTTTGATGGATAAACTGTAGAAAATGCCATAATGAAGCTGTTGCTAAAATGCAAGTTTCCAACATGATATGGTGTCGATAAACTGATGGATACGTCTTCTATCATAATTTCCTATGCAAAAATGGTGACGGACCCATCTGTTGAAATGCCGATAAATTAGCATTGCAAATCTGACAAATGGCCTTCGAAATTTGACCCCAAATATAGTAGTGGAAGAACACTCAAAGGAAGTGAAGGATTAGGAAGACCAACACTTAAAGGAGTGGAAAGAGGTTCTCATGAGAGGTGGTGTATAAGTAGGAATACTAGGAATGGTAGTAGAAATACAGATACAAGGTTCAATGGTTTTGGAAGGAGGAGTTTATCCTAACTCTTCAAAAATTTCATCAAAGGATTATTATGAGTACTAATAAGGTATGAACTACCACGCAAAATAGATTGTTATTGTCAGCATGAGTAATAAGCTTCTTGATAGCCTCAATAACGACAACAATATCTAGATTTAGTTTTTCTTACACAAGCCAATTTTCCAATTTATCAAACTCGTGAGAGATATTATCAACTTGGGAAGGGGAAATTCTTAAGGCTTCATCTTCATCATGGGAGGAATGAGAAGAATTATGTTTCATTATGGATTTGAGATCTTTGGGAAATATATTATTATCAGATGAGTCCTAGGAAGGAAAGAGGAATCATCGTAAAAAGAGCCCATGAGTCTATGGCTTCTCCTAAAAAGAATGCTAGAGGCTAGACTTAGTGTAATAAAGCTCATATAAGATGAGATCAAAAAAATAAACTCTAATCAGAACTAAGCACACAATTATTAATGTAATAAAGAAAAAATAAAGATCTAACCACACACATATAGCTAAATCTAACTCCAAAATAGGATTCACCAATGGGAAAATATAAAAAGAGATCAAGGGGTCTAACTATGAATTCAAAAGGTAGTTTTAATATTTTGGGTTCACCAAAAGAAGGTGAACACCTAATTCCAAGAAGAAAATAAGAGAGATAAAAGGGTCTAACTCTAAAATCAAAAGGTGGAGACACATTACCAAAATGTTTAGGGGGAAAATTGTGTCAATGAATTTAGTAATGTAAACTATGTGAGGTATGTTCATTAATCAACCATTTCAACACTAGTATTAGAAATACAAGAGAAATATGGGCTTCTCAGCGTAACTCTCAGTATAAACTAAGTTAGATTAGCAAAAACCAAAGAAGATGAGGGGATGGTAATGCTAAACCTAAATTATACTAAGGAAGTAAACAAGAAAGTCCTCTTTTATGAAATGTAATATTTGATTAAGGTTGTGTAAATTCACTTGTAAAATTCAACTAATTGATTTAGTGAGATAAGCAATAGAGATCTAGGTGCTAAACGTAATAAATCAACCCAATTAAGATGTGAAAATAGATCTAAAATAATATTTGAAATATATAATGAGGTAGTCACTTTGAAGTATGAAGAGGAATATTCTTTTCTACTATGAAAACTTCTATTATGGTGTTGTAGCTGAATTTTTGATTGTGGATCTGCGATCACAGTTGAAAACCCATAAAACCCTAAAAATCTTAGGTTGTTGGAAATAGGTTGACCATGTCACCGTGTTTCCAAATAGGTCAACCAAGTCACCATGTTCTTGAGGAACTTTACTAAAGTTGACCCATATTTTTATGATAGATATTTGTTTGCAACTTCCAGATCTGTACCTCCAATTTTGAAATCCTAATCTTGCACACTGAGAACTAGGTGTTGGGTTGGATAAGGGCTTACCTCGATCAAGCCCTAGATTGAGGAATCAACCTTGACTTAAAATGTAAATATGTAAATGAAATAAGAAAAATGTAAATATTCACGTTGCTTGAAGATACCCTTGTCTTGATAAGAATTTTGTTGTGTTTGTATGTTGATCTTGAACTTACAGTGTAAGAAATGACTACAAATGCTATGGATCTACCAAAATCACTTCATAGAGCCATGGATGTAAGTGTGCATCAAATGAAGAAGTTGATGAATACCTCAATGTATATCTCCTCCCTTGATGGCCAACAATATGCTAGATCTTGAAGAGTAAAGATGCCCACGAAGGATCCTTGAATCTTTGAAGACGTGAATGCTTGATGAATGAATACTTGAACATGAGATTTCTATCATGAATCATCATTCTTATTGGAAAAAGAGGTTCCTAGGATTCCTTTTATACTATTTTTGGGGTGGGAAAATAAATTAAGCTAACGGGGTCACCAAATTTTGAAAAATTGAATCCCCAAGGCAACACCAAGCTCAAGGCTCATAACCCATGGGGAATAGGTCAACCTGGTTGACCTATTCAAAAAAAGGTCAACTTCATCGACCTAATTCCAAGGAACATGTCAACTTGGTCAACCTATTCTAGAAAAGGTTGACTTGGTCGACCTGTTCTAGGGTTGGCCCACAAGGAGCCAACTATGAGGTCTCAGAGACTAAACAAATGAAATTGAGAAAAACAAGGCTGAATGGGAGAAAAAGGGAACTGAGCATGAGTCCATCCATGGTCCAAAAAGTTGATAAAGCATGTGAACTAAAAGGTCTATATATATATGTATATGTATATGTATATGTATATGTATATGTTATGTATAGTATGTGTATGTGTATGTGTATGTGTATGTGTATGTGTATGAGTATATATATATATATATATATATATATATATATATATATATATATATATATATATATATATATATATATATATATATATATATATATATATATATATATATATATATATATATATATATATATATATATATATATATATATATATATATATATATATATATATGATGCAAGAGCATCCTGAGTGTAAGAGCAATCTTGCATCACCCAAAAATATTTCTATTTTTTTGAATTCAATAAGGGCTATCTTGTGCAGAGCTGCTATTTGTGGAAAGTTACTATTTTTGGTAATTTTTGTATGTGCTCAGAATGATCTGATTTCTTTCTTGGAGGTTCATTTTGGTCATATAAGCCTGCCAGTAAAGTTTCATTGCCAGATCAAGTGTATATTGGAAGATACTGAAGATTTTCGGTATTGGCAATAGGGTACAGAAACTTTGAACTCAGTTTTGAAGGCTTTAGAGGCCCCAGATGAGGTCAAAAATTTGGGTGACGGGCGCTTGCGCGAGTCAAGCCTGTAGAGCGCTTCGTGGCATTTCTGAAATGGGGTTATAATAGCCGATCAGGTCAACTGTGATGACTTATGGTCTTCAGAAATTGGGCCACCCGAAATGGCAGAAAATAATTTTCTTCAAAATTTTTGTTCGGGTTTCAAAGGTTATCTTGAGCCGACTATGATGTAATAAAATGTAAAATAAAATAATTCTAAGTTTGGTCGGCCTTATTGGCTAAAATTCTGGAACCTTCCAGGTGGTGGAAAATTGCCTATATAAGGAAGGCTGTATTATTGTCTTATGCAGTTCAGAATAGTTCTGGGTAGTAGATCTGGGTAATAGTTCGAGGCTTTGTCCTACAGAATATTGTAAGGGAATGCCCAGGTGGCTTTGCATATTGTAATTCTGAAAGTTTGTAATTCCACATTTGTGGAGATAATAAGAAGCCAATTTTCTGTTCTTGCATATTGTTGTTGTTTCTCTATTTCTGTTATGCGTTTGTGGTATTAAGGGGAGCACCCTTCATCAAGTGGTATCAGAGCAGGAGTTTTTGAGTGTGTAAATAGATCACCGAGTGTGAGGCAGTTTGCACCAGGACCGTGGCTAGGGTTTCAGTGCGCATCGCGAAAATGCCTCCACGAAGGGAACGTGGCGGAAGAGCTGGTGTTGTAACACCTGAGGTTAGAGAGCTGCAGAGACAAGTGCGAGCATTACAAGAAGAGATTCATAAAGGAATGAATCTTAATGTCAGAGATGAAAGCGAGGATGAAGCCGAAGAAGAATATCAAGAAGGAGAAGCTGAAATTGTGAACCAGGAGGAAGAAAGACTTTTTCGAGCAATTTCCAAGATTGGGAAAAGACCTAAGATTGAGGTTCCTACATTTTCTAGAAATCTTAACCCAGAGGAATTGATCGACTGGATCAATGAATGTGAGGAGTATTTTGAGTACAAAGATGTTGAGGATCCTGATAGGGTCAAATTTGTGAAGGCCAGATTGAAAGGTCATGCGAAGATCTGGTGGCAAGAAATTCAATTAGAGTGAAATAGAAGAGGAAAGATAAAATCACAAGATGGGATCGGATGGTGGATAAATTGAAGCGAAAGTTCATTCCTGTTGATTATGAGCTTGACCTACTGAAGAAAATGCAGAGTTTGAAGCAAGCAGGAAGATCTGTTCAGGAGTATACAGAGGAGTTCTATCAACTTCTCATCAGAACAGGCCACGCAGAAGCTGATAAGGAGAAAGTTGCCCGATACCTTAATGGGTTAAGACCAAGCATTCAGGAGGAGTTGAATCTGGTTCGACTGAACAATATTGAAGAGGCATACCAGTTTGCCCTAAAAGTAGAGGAAAAGTTGAACAAGAAGTTTGAGAGCAGACAAAATGGAAGAGGTCACGGTGGACGATTTGGTGGACGGTCATATGGTGGCCGAAATGAGGATCCGAAAAAGAAGGATGAGGCCAGTAGTAGTCAGAATTAGTGAAGAAATAATTCCAATCACTTCCAGGATCAGAATAATAGAGATCAGAGAGGAAGAGGAAGAGGACAAGGATCTGGAAGAGGTGGCTTCCATGGAACATGTTTTCACTGTGGAGAAGAAGGTCATAGGGCATTTGAATGTCCTCAGTGCCAAGGCAGAGCAGACAGGAGAAATGAAGGCCAGGCCAGAGTTGCACATGTAGATGAAGATGCCAGATCATCAAATTCTAAAGATGCTGAAAGAGGAGAAACGCTAATTAATAGAAGAGTCTTGCTGAGTGGTGAAAATGAACCTGAACAAAGGAGGAGCCTGTTTCGCACTAGATGCAAGTGTGAGGGTAAATGTTGTGATGTGATTATCGATAGTGGAAGCATTGACAATTTGGTGTCAGAAAAGATGGTGACAAAGTTGAAGCTCAAGAGACAGAAACACCCACATCCATATCGGATTGCCTGGGTGCAGGATGACCACAAGGTCATGGTCAGTGAACAGTGCCTGGTGAAGTTCAAGATTGGCGGATACCAAGATGAGGTATTGTGTGATATCATATCTATGGATGCATGTCATATGTTATTGGGTAGACCATGGCAGTTTGACAAATGTGCTGTACACGATGCCGTGCGAATACTTATTCCCTGACAAAGGATGGAGTGCGGCATAAGCTAAAGCCATTGAAGGAGACCGAAGAAAAGGTATGTGGTAATGCAAGGATAACTTTTGTTGATAGAAGAAATTTCCTAGATGGTATGAGGCATGAGCATGTATGTTTTGCTTTAATTCCAAAAGCTGGTAAAGAGGAAGTAGAAGATGTTCCTGTAGAAGTTGTAGATTTGTTGAATGAGTTTCAGGATATTGTATCCGATAACGTGCCTGATGGATTACCACCAGCCAAAAAGATTAGTCATCAGATGGACTTGATCCCAGGAGCGAGTTTGCCGAATAAGGCAGCACACAGAATGACACCTGCAAAAAGTGAGGAGTTGAACAAACAAGTACATGAACTGTTACAGAAAGGATTGATCCATGAGAGTCTGAGTCCCTGTACTGTACCAGCAGTATTAGCACCAAAGAAGAATGGAGAATGGAGGATGTGTACGGATTCTAGGGAAATAAACAAGATCACAATCAAGTACAGGTTTCCATTGCCACGAATGGATGATATTATGGATTGTTTGAGTGGAGCTGTGTATTTCTCAAAGATAGATCTGAAGAGTGGATATCACCAGATTTGGATCAGAGAAGGAGATGAATGGAAGACTTCCTTCAAGACAAAGGAAGGACTATATGAGTGGTTAGTCATGCCTTTTGGGCTAACCAATGCACCGAGCACTTTCATGCGCTCATGAACAAGGTTCTGAAAGAATTTTTGGGTAAGTTTGTCATTGTTTACCTAGATGATATTTTGATCTTTAGTAAGACATTGGATGAGCATATGATGCATATTCATATGGTATTTGAGAAGTTGAGAGAAGAGAAATTGCTGATTAATTTTAAGAAGTGCAGTTTTGTGAAGAAAGAGTTAGTGTATTTGGGGTTTGTAGTTTTACGAGAAGGTCTAAAAATGGACCCAGAGAAGGTACAGGCTATCCTTGAATGACCTACTCCAAGGAGTGCTACTGAGGTAAGATCTTTTCATGGTCTAGCTAGCTTTTACAGAAAGTTTATCAGAAATTTTAGCAGTATTTGTGGACCCTCGACTGAAACAATGAGAGGGGATAGAAAAGAG
>BSBK01012655.1:7500-35252 GCA_027943335.1 Chamaecyparis obtusa
GGTGTATACAAAAATCTTTATTTACCGACCACATAAACTTGTTCAGTTCTGATCTTAAATACATAATAGAATCATGTAATACAATAAATTCATCAACATAATGCCATAGACTCATCAATAAGTTACCCAATGTATACCATATCCATATCTTTCTTATCCATCTCATTTGCATGTAGATATCTCATTCCTTTACCATTTCCTTTTGAAAATGTTTGTAACCATCATGATAAGTATAGTCAAAACTAGTTTACATCAATGACAATACATTAACTGATTTAATTGCCTTACATATACTTTAGTAGCTCGGTGATCATCTATCAATGTCTTCCAATTGTCAAACTTTTTCCTTCAAGATATTCAATCAATTGTAGGTTATCAATCTCTCCCTTCAGCATTGAGGGCAACACAATATGAAATATGCCATAGAATAGCATACATCTGTTCTACAACTTTGTAAGAAAATTTTGTAACTCAGTATGCTCTCCCTAGCTTGTATATTTAATATGTTTAATCACTACACAACATTAATACTCCATGTAGACTCTACTTGCATATTTGATCTTCTACCTATCTGTATATTCTTCTCTCCCTTATTTTCTTCTCTCTCTCCTTAGATAAATATTTCATTGATTCTTCTCTCCCTTTGACAACAATGCCAAAAATAATAAATAGCTCTTCAATAGCCAAAATATTATCTCTGGTGTTCGATTTAGATCAAGTACCTCTCATTTACCGATATGCAATTTCAGTTTGTTCTTCATCTATCTTTCATAACCTTAGAAAACCTAAAGTGTGAACATTATTCCTCAACATCATTTGGTATTCTGATAAAGTTTAATTTGATGCAACCTCTTGATCACCTTAGTGACCGATAGACAGGGGATGGACCCCTAGTCTAGTCCTGAAGTACTCAAATGTATCCTTAGGTAAGGGTTTAGTAAATATATTTGCAAGTTGTTCTTTTGAATTCACAAACTCTAATTTCACTTTCTTTTCTTGTACTTGTTCCCTCAAGTAGTGATACTTTATAGATATATACTTTTCCTTTCAATGCATCACTGGATTCTTAGAAATGTTTATAGCACTTGTGTTGTCACAATATATTATCACTAGGTTAGTGATCTCTTCATTCATACCTTTCAAAAGTTGTTTTCCATGCACTGTTTGAACAATTAGTAGCAGCAGCAACATATTCTTCTTTGGCAGTGCACTGAGAAATGTATCCTTGTTTCTTACTTATCCAAGTAACTAGTCTTTCTCCCAAAATGAATGATGCACTAGTAGTGCTCTTTCTATCATCAATGTTTCCAGCCCAATTCGTATCTATGTAGACTTTTAGTTTGAAATTGCCCTCTTTCTTGTACAACAAACCATAGTTTTCAGTGTTCTTCAAGTATCTCAAAATTCTTTTTACAACTGTCATATGTGATTTTTTAGGGTTAGCATAGAATCTTGCTACAATTCCAATTGCATGTGCAATATATGTTCTACTATGCACAACATACATCAACTTACCAATCATTGATTTGTATAGTATATGATTTACCTCGATTGAATGATCATCCTTTGTTAATTTACATCCGGTGACCATAGGTGTATCGACCAGTTTTGAATCTTCTATACCAAAGGTCTTCAACACTTCTTTTATGTATTTTGATTGTGTAATGTGTATTCCTTCACATTGTTATAAAAATTTCAAGCCAATAAATAATTTAATCTCTCCAAACATTGACATTTAAAATTCTTTTTTCATTTCATGAGAAAATAATTTGCATAGATGATCATGTCCTCCAAATATGATATCATCAACAAAAATTTCAGCAATAAGAATCTTATCATCAGTTTCACCTTTCAAGTATAAATTGTTTTTGTCACTTGATCTAACAAATCCAATACTGATAAGATAGGAATGCATTCTTTCATACCATAATATTGGTGCTTGTTTCAATCCATATAGTGCTTTGTGTAACTTACATACCATATTTTTCTGCTTAGGATCAACAAAACCTTCAGGTTGTTCAATGTATACCTCTTCCTCAAGTATCTCATTCAGAAATGCAGATTTGACATCTATTTGATAAACTTTAAATCCTTCTTAGGAAACATAAGAAAATAATATTTTAATTCTTTCAAGTATAGAAACTACTACAAAATTCTCACCATAATCAATACCTTCTTCTTGTGCATAACCTTTGGATACAAGTCTTCCTTTATTCCTAGTGACTTCTCCATTTTCATTCAATTTTTTTCTGAATACCCATTTGGTTCCAATTTCATTCTTATCATTTAGTCTTAGTACCAATGTCCATGTTTTGTTTTTTAGTATCTTCTCTATTTCTTCATTCATGTCTTTAATCCATTCATCATTTTCAAGTGCATCTCTAACAGTTTTAGGTTCAAATTCACAAACTAAGCATGTGTTGTTTCTCAACTTACTTCATGTTATCATGCTAGATTTCTTGTCTCCAATAATATGATTTTGTGGATGGTGTCTCCTCACATATTTTGCAAGTACAAGCTCGTGTCTTTGTTCTTCATTGTGTTCTTCACTTGGTGTAGGATCATTATCTTCATCGGTAACTATTTCTTGATTCTTAGTCTGCATAGACTGATGCTCGGTATCATTACCCTGTTGCTCGATAATGCTAGGTTGTTGCTCGAGTAGAGTGATAGGTTTCTCAATGTATGTAAATCTACCATAATATTCTAGTTCCTTTTTGCTTTCTTCATCATTCTTCTCAGCAAATTCATCAACTCTTACATTTCCACTTTCAATCATCTGGTTAGTAGCCTTATTCAAACATTTGTAAGCTTTTCTTTTAGTAGAATATCCTAAGAATATTCCTTCATCACCTTTTGAATCAAATTTCCCATTTCTATCATCTTTTAGAATGTAACATCTACTTCCAAATATTCTGAAATAGCTTAAATTTGGTGTACAACCATACCATAATTCATAGGGTATTTTATTTGAATCTTTCTTCAATTGAACTTGGTTCAATGTGTATACAACAATACTAACAGCTTCTCTCTAGTATATATGTGCAACATCCTTTTCAATCATTAGTGTTCTAGCACAATCAACAATAGATCTATTCCTCCTTTCAGAAATTCCATTCTATTGTGGTATTCTCAGTGTAGAAACCTGTATCTTAATTCTATGCTCTTTACAAAAGTTAGTGAGATCATCAAAAATAAACTCACTACCTCTATCTGATCTTAATAATTTTAACTCTTTACCACTTTCTTTTTCCACTTTAGCTTTAAACCATTTAAACATCTTAAAAGATTCAGATTTTTCTTTCAAGAACATGACAGTCATCATCCTAGAGTATTCCTCAAAAAATAAGATAAAATATCTATCTCCATAATAAATTTGAGTTCTCATAGGACCACACAAGTAAGTATGAACCAACTCCAAAATAGCATTAGATGAATATATTTTTCTCTTAAAACTAGATTTTGACATTTTTCCCATTTCACATTATTTACACATGACATGGTCAGGTTTAGATAATCTCGGTAAATCTCTAACTCTCTTTTTCTTACTGATCTTAACCATGTTGTTAAAATTCACATGACATAACCTTTTGTGCCATAACCACACATCTTCAGTTCTAGCCAATAAAAAAGAAGTTTTAGCATTATTAAGATAAAATAGATTATCTTTAGATTGTTCACCAAAACTAACCAACTTTCCAGTCTCATCATAGATTTTCACTTTTCTATTCTCAAATGCACCTCGATGACCTGTGTTATTCAGTTGTGCTACACTCAATAGATTATAATTAAGTCCCTTCATCCAATATGTATTCTCACATCTAATATTATTGTTCAACAATATAGACCCTTTTCCTTAAACTAGACAAGGTGTATCATTTCCCATTTTAACAAATCCATCATTATAATGTTCAAGGTATTCAAATTTGTCTTCATCACTAGTCATATGATGAGTGAGCTCTCAGCAAGCTCTCATTAATGACAGTCCTAGTATGAGAATGATAGAGATAAAACAATGCTAAAGCTAACAATTATCAAGATAAATGCTAAAATTGCTCTTAAATGCCTTTCTAAACTCAAATTGCAAGAGGTTTGATGCAATTCTCAGATAGGTGGTTGATGAATTATGAAGGATTTTAGCCTTCCTTTTATAGATTTTCCAATGGTAGGGGGTGTAGTTGTGTTTAATCATGGTTGAGTTGGGGTTAAGTCTTTGGTTCCATCCTTTGAAGACAAAGCAAAGTTTGTGTCCTCAAAGCTTGGGACAAGTAGACAAGATGGATGGTTAAGATTCTCTCTCACTTTGAGTGAATGAGATTCAATCTAGCTTGATCCATGTGCATGCCATTCCTCAAATCTCATTGGTTGATTGATTTCCTCTCCTTTTGGTTTGTTGAGAGTAATTGATTTAAGTGATTTATTTTAGCCATGTACCCCTTGAATGGGTTGAATTTAATTTAATCCAAGACTATACAATTAATTGAATTAATTATATTTTGATTTGATTGCACTTGATTAAAATGCCCTCAATTTTGATTGATATTGAATTAAGACTTGATTTTCATTTTGATTGGCTAATTATGCATTGTGATTCAATTGATTCAATTATGTCCTTGATTTGCTCTGATTTCACTTGATTTGCTTTGAATTATCATTAAATTATCTTTGTCCATTTTCAAGTGATTACAAATGCCCCTCTTTGAGTTGATGTGTGAAGCATGTCGATTCAAAGAATATTCTGATCTTGCTTGATTTATAGGTCCTGATTCATTGATGGTTGATCTTTAATGTTTCTTTGATGTCTTTCGATGGTCGATCTCAATTTTTGATATGAAATTGATGCCGGTATGATTGATATGAAACTCTCCTGATTGATATGGTTCTAATGATCGTTCTCAATATGATGGTTGATTGGATGATTGATCCTCGATATGATGCCCCTTTCGTTTGATTACAAAAAAATTTCTGATAACAGCTTTGATTTGATTTGATGATCAGTCTCTAATTTTTTATGATGTTACTAATGATGTTGATCTGATTATCTAATGGTATGCCCCCTCAAAAATGAAACATCTATAGTTATTTTCGATAGATTGATTTAAATGATTGATTGATATGATATGATTTCATTTCTGAAAAACACTTTATGATATGCCACACTTCTAAATTTTCCCCAGCTAATGCAACAAGTTAATATAAGTCAAGGTTAATTTTCACCTCAAAATTAGGTCAAAAATAGCTTAAATAGGTTAAAAAAACCTAGATTTACTATTCATTTTTACTTTTCTCTTCTGTGATTTTGCTCTAGTTTTCCTCTACTTTCCAAGATGGTTGTGCCTATTCGAGAGCATCAATTTGAGCAGTGTTAGAGATACATGAGGCCACTTGACTATGGACCTCTGGTAAGTGCTTCTCGAACCTTGGTATTGCATTTATTGCTCATTAGTTAGCTTTTATTGCATTTTTCCATTCCATCGCTGCTTTGAAATAGTTAAGTCACACTTAGACCAATTTCAATGTCGCCTAACACTGTTAAGTGTCGCATCCATAGTTTTTAGTGTCGCTCATGAATATTTTAATGTCTCTTATCAAATTTTTGTTGTTGCTTGAGATTAAATGGTTCACGCGTAAACTTAGGTTTTAAAAACCAAATTTCATAACTTTTTACGCTTGGGAAACCCTAGCATTTTGATGTCGCCTAGGAAGGTTTTACTATCGCCTAGGTCAATTCAGTGTCGCTTACGAAAAAATTTTCACCTGAGACAAAAGTAATTTCACCTGACAAGAATTGTACATTGCTTAAGGAAATGTCGCTTGTGATGAATACAATCACGCTTGCAGCATTTTTCTCAAAAAAATTTACTTGTACTTGGCTTTTTCGTGAAAAATTTATTACATCAAGATGACTGATTTGAATGATATGATTAGGTCAGTTACCTTTGAACTAAACAATTGATTAGGATATCAGTATAGTAATACCAATGAAGTTGATTTGTCAATCTGTTATGATAGGGTGATGGTCTGATATTTTACCCTCAAGATCTAGAGAGATAAAACAATGATTTTCCTTCCTCAAGATATAGAGTTAGGAGTTTTGATGTGCTCATGATGAGAAAATGGACTTTAGAATAACTTGATTGACTTTAGATGTTCCTTGATATAATATACTGATATGATTCTTTTGTTTTTTTTCCAAACAAGCTATCTTCCATGTATTATACATCTGATCAATTTCGTCATGGGTTATTGACCTTGGGTAAACATTGACTAATGTCGAGTTTCATGTTATAAAGCTTTGTGGTTTGAGCTTCCTTCTCGATCTTCCCTAGTTCCAGTTGAACCATGGATTTTTGATAGCTGTGGCGGAGCATTGGCACTCCAACCATAATACTTTCTATCTTCCTCATGGTGAGATGATGATCACGCCTGAGGACGTGTATCATTTGCTACGGATTCCCTATTGAGGAGAGATTGTTTATTATGATTCTACTGTCTATTGATGAGTGTTTAGGGACAATCTGATTGATGATGGTATGATCACATGGCCACATTTTTCTTCCTTCCCTTCATTGCTTGCAGTTTTGGGTGCATTTATTGGTGGTCTACTCCTTGACCGACGAGGTCACAGTTTTTCCATTGGTTGGGGTATGATTCTAGAGGATTTACTAGCATAGCATCGATGTTTCAATTGGGTTTCTTGTGTACTAGCTTAGTTATATCAAGATCTCCATGAGGTGGTGTACAGAGAGAGTTCTTCTTTACCTGTCGGTGCTATTATTCTTCAGTTATGGATTTGGGAGCATCTTCCTATTACCAGGCCTATTTCTGATAGAAGATGGCCACGTGGATATCCCTATGCTTTTCTATATACAGGTATGGTGATTCAACATCATTTAGGTCATCTAGATTATTGGAGACATCAAATAGATGATCTTGATCAGGTTACATGGCATCCATATCTTGATTGTGATCTCTGGCGAGAGGATGATGATGAGTTGCCATATATGTTTACTCTTCATTGGATGATTGGCCGATCTAATATTATTATTGAGTGGTTTTGTTTTGGTCAAGTTTCCAGATAGTATGGTAGGATACAAGACATGCCTCTGGGCAATGCGTTATATGCATGACTACAGGCTGAGAGATCTTTATGAGGCCCTTGTATTGATTATCAGTTTGTCATGACTCAGATTTCTGGTATGCCTTTCTACAGATGGGAGATGTTGACAGGTATGTCTAATTCAAGGATGTCCCATGAGTATTGAGACTGGTGGTCTCGGAATAGGTTTATTCATTTCACAAATCCAGCAAAGCCTATTCCAGCTCAACATGGTGGTGGCAATGGTGATGATGGGCGTGGTGGTGGTAGACATTAGAGGCATCAAGGACGTAGAGGATGGGTGAGGGATGGCCATGGTCAAGATAGAGCTAGAGATAGATAGACTGATGTAGTCTAGGTAGTTCATCCTAGAGCAGTAGTTAGACAGGATAGAGTTCATCTACAACAAAGAGCTCAGAGACAAGCTCATGTTGAGGTTGTTAGGTAGGTTCCTAGGGGTTTAGATCCTTTGGTGCAGTTACAAAGACTTGCCTTGGCATAGTAGGTTGATGATGCTCAACAGGTTCCAGCACAATAGGTTCCTCTACCAGTTCAATAGGCACAAGATCAGGGAAAGGATTCACAAGCTACTCCCACTATTGGTTCTCTAGCCTGAGATATGCAGTCTATGAGGAAAGATATGTCCACTATGGTTGGGTGTTTAGATCACATTGCTACCTTGATGTAGCAGTTCATTTTAGTAGTGGTTGTTCAAAGACCAAGTGGAGCGAGCACTTCTTAGGTTCCTCCTCCATAGGATGATAGAGATCCAGGTGGTTCTGGTGCTGCAGGATCATGATTTATTATTGACAGATTCATTCATCATTGATGTCCTCTGTTGTACTTTTCATGTTATTTGATTGGTCAGAACTTTTGATGTACCACTTTCATGATATTGTATTTGGATATACTTTGATGAACACTCTCTTGGTGATATATGATGATCTATTCCTTCATTCTCCTTGATGAGTTTATTTATGAGATTATCTTTATATGCAGCTATATGATGTTTATGATGCATTTACTTTTGATTATGCTATGGATGCAATGTATCTTATTTTTATGATATAGATAGATGGATGCATTGATGTATGAATTTTATGAGATGCTTTTCTATTTTTCAATGTATGGATGCAAATTTTTTTATGGTCATATGGATATGAATGATCTTATGTTTTTGTATTTTCAAATGTATGCAATTCTATTCATAACTACATGTATGTAAATGATGTATGAGTAATGATTCTTTTTCTATTTTTTTGTTTTTTTATTTATGTATAATGACTAATGATTAATGTTATGCATGAATGCAAAAGATAATCTCATCTTCGTTGTTTGGAATGAAGGATAATGATGTTTGAATTGAACCTCCCCCATATTTCATTTTTTCCCCTTGTAATTTAAGCTAAGAAAGGAAAACAAATATATACAATGCACTTAATCTAACATGTATGCAGCTAACTGTCATTATTCAAGATTTAGAGCTTATAATCATCATTGAGCATTTTTGGAATCCCATTTTTTAGTACAATCATCACTGGTTCAACCATGATGATATGAATACTTTTCCCTTTTTCCTTTGCTTTCCCATCAGTTTCTTCAGTCTGACTATCACTGATTGAAGCCAATCATGAGAGTACGAATACTGATTTTGTTGGATTCTATGTTGCAAGTGGATGTTGGCATTATGAAATTGAAGATCAAAATAGCCAAGGCATCCATTTGCATAAACAAGCATAAATCTCCATTTTATCCCATATACAAGTCCTCGATGATTCTTTGATGATCACGTCCTTAGAAAAATAATACATGATTTAAAACTTTGATTTTAAGATAGTCATTCAGAAATCAAGATAATATCATCCTTTCATCATAGCTTGTCTAGTCTAAAACTTTCATCGATTCGCTAGAAAAAAATGATTTCATCAATTGAGTCAACACTTAGAAAAAAAATTTCCATGTTTTTCAAATCCATAGTTCAAGTGTAGTTCCATCCATTTCATACTTTTAATCCTGATAAATAGTAAAATCATTTAAGTTCTTGGATCAAATTTTCATTTTAGGCTCAAGTTGGATTGGGATGCAGATTTGATTAAGTGTTCCTCTTTTGAGTATGATGATTTGATTCTCTGATTGAATAAAGCTTGTTGATGAATCCTTGCTCCTTGAGAGTAGATTGCCCCCAGTTTGATATTGATTTCATTTATGGGACTTAGGACAATTTTTTGATTAGGTGACCAAAATCTTAAGGTACATGCAAATACAACTGTGGGGTTTTATTATGCAATATATACAAATGCTAGCGAATGCAATATTGACAAGGTGACCTTCTAAGTATGCAACTGACTTGGACTTTCAATGGTGCCTGTTTACCAGGTTTTCACCGATTGAATAGATCAAGCTCTCTTTTTTATTTTTTTTAAAGCTTTTCTCTTTCTTTTTTTTTTTGCTACCAAGGCGCATATTTGCTAGGTTTTCACCAAGGCACTTTTCTTCTTTTTTTGATTTTTTTGTATTTTCCATTTTTTCACTTTTTTTTTTTTATCATCAAGGCACCTATTTGCTAGGTTTTCACCAAGACAACATCTTTTTGAGGATCATATTTGAATGTTTTTGCTTTCTTCATGCTCAATTTTTCACTATTTTTGATCTTTTGTGCTTTTTCAAATGTTTTTGATATTTTCAACTTTTCCAATGTTTTTGGTATTTGCAAGATCTCCTTTGAACTATGTACAATAAATATGATGCTCTTCATCTGATACTCTTTATACTCTTTCATCTACCTCATGTATAGAACCTTTTGAGATGTATGTTATTTATAGGTTCTTGTAGCTCTTCACCATCACAATCTGATAACTTGTATGTGCCGGTCCCAAAATCTTCAACAATGAGAAATGGTCCTAACCAGTTTGCTTCCCACTTTCCTTTTTTTTCTCTTTCTACTTGGTTCTTGGGATTTTCTCGCAATACTAGATCACCTATTTGGAATGTCCTTGGCTTGATGTGTTTATTGTAAGATCTTGACATTCTATTCTAGTACACCTTTAAGTGATCAAAGGCTTCTTTCTATTTTTCATCCAAGAGTTCTAATTCTTGTAGCCTAGCAACCCTATAGTCTTCCTTATTTATCAATCCATGCATAGATATCCTTAAGGATGGAAGTTCTACCTCCAAAGGCAAAACTGCTTCTGTTCCAAACACTAAGGAGAAGGGTGTAGCCCCTGTTGGTGTCCTTATGCTTGTTCTATAAGCCCACAAGGTCAGGTTTATCTTGATATGCCAATCTCTACCAGAATTATCCACCGTCCTGTTCAAGATTTTCAATATGTTTTTGTTTGTTGCTTCAGCTTGTCCATTACCTTGAGGGTAATAGATTGAAGATGAACGATGCATCATGTGAAATTTGGTGCATAATTATGTTATGTCTTTGTTCTTGAAATGCCTTGTGTTATCCATTATGATGGCATGAGGTACGCCATATCTACAAATTATATGATTTAGGATAAACAAGGATATCTGTTTTCCTATTTAAGTTGATAGGGGTACAACTTCCACCCACTTAGTAAAGTATTATGTGGCCATTGTGATGAATTTATGCCCATTCAAAGATGGTGGATTAATCATTCCTATTAGATCTAAACCCCATTGATAGAATGGCCAAGGTGTTGTCATAGGATGATGTTCTTTCTTTGGTACATGTATCAAATTTCCATGGAATTGATACTTCTTACAAGTTTTTGCAAAGTTACAAGAATCTTTTTCCATGGTAGGCCAAAAATATCCTATCCTAAGAAGTTTCTTAGCTAAAGATAATCTGTTTGAGTGTGATCCACAAATTCCTTCATGAATTTCTCATAAGGCTAAGTTTGATTCTTCCTCTTCTAAACACCTAAGGAGCATTCCATCAAGACTTTTCCAATACAATGTTTTAGAAATTATAGTATATTTGGTAGCTTGTCTAATGAAGCTCTTCTTTTGGTTTCTGGTTTGGTTGATAGGAAGGATTTGGTCTTTCAAATAGGTGTAAATCGGTCCATACCAAGGTGAGTTAGTTGTAGTAAGTAGGAAAATGGTATAAGGATGGGTTGGATCATACATGGGTTGAATCGCTTCTTCTACCAAGAACTCGTATATATCACTCTGATCAAGCATCTGCAAAAGTGATGCTAAGGTTGCCATGGCATCTGCTACTTTGTTCTTTTCTCTCAGCACTTGTTCAAATGTGATGATTATGAAATACTTCTTCAGATTATCCACCATGGTTTTATAAGGTACTAATTTGTCATCTTTTGTCTGATATTCTTCATTGACTTGATTTATGACTAATTGTGAATCTCCATATACCTTTAATTCTGTCACTTTCTACTCTAATGCCAACTTGATTCCCATAACCAAGGCTTTATATTTTGCTATATTGTTTGTACATGGAAATAGCAATTTGTATGACTTAGGGATAGTGGAGCCATGAGGTGTGATTAAAAGTATGCCTGCTCCTGATCCATGGTGAGTGTAGGAACCATCAAAATAAAGCTGCCATGTTTTTGTTTCAACATTCAAAATCTCTACATTTGGGAATTCAACTTGTATAGGATGATCATCATGAAGTGGTTCTTCTGCTAATTGATCTGCAATGACTTGCCCTTTAATTTATTTTTTGTCAACATATTCTATATCAAATTCACTTAATATCATCACCCACTTTGCTAATCTTCCATTTAATGTTGTTTTGCTTAATAGATACTTCAAAGGGTCAATTTTGGCAATGAGCCTTATCTTGTGGGCTAGCATATAATAGCGTAATTTTTGGGAAGCAAAAACTACAGCCAAGCATGCCCTTTCCATGAAGTTATAGTTCAGTTCATATTTCACGAAGGTTCTACTAATGTAGTAGATTGCTTTCTCTTTTCCATTTTCATCTTCTTGTGCTAGAAGTGCCCCCAATGAATTCTGTGTTGCTAAAATGTACAAGATTAAGGGCTTGCCTCTGATAGGTGGCATCAATATTGGTGGATTCATGAGGTATTTCTTTAGTAGATTGAAATCCTCTTCACACTTTGCATCCCACTTGAAGATTGTATCTTTATGCAAAAGTTGGGTGAAATTATGGCATTTTTCTGCTAATTGAGAGATGAATCTTCTAATGGATTGTATCCTTCCTTGTAAATATCTCATCTGACTAATGGTTTTAGGTGCTTCCATTTCCATTATGGCCTTCACTTTAGTGGGGTCAACCTCTATTCCTTTTGCAGATACAATGTAACCTAGAAGTTTTCCAGATTGGACTCCAAAAGCACATTTCTTTGGGTTAAGTCTTACTTTGAACTCCTCTAACCTTTCAAAAAAAATTTCCAAGATAGGTAGATGTTCTTTTCTTGAATGTGACTTAGCTAGTATGTCATCCACATAATCTTCCATGAACTTATGCATTATATCATGGAATATTGTAGTCATTGCTCTTTGATAGGTTGCTCTGGCATTTTTCAAGCCAAAAGGCATGACATTCCAACAAAATGTACCCCATGCACATGTAAAGGTAGTTTTATCTTGGTCTTTGTGTGCTATCTTGATCTGATTATAGCCACTAAATCCATCCATGAGTGAAAACATGGAGTGTCCTATCGTCAAGTCTACAATAGTATCAATTCTTGGTAATGGGAAGTCATCTTTAGGACATGCCAAGTTTAAATCTCTAAAATATGTGCAGATTCTAATAGATTTATTGGTTTTGATACCGGCACTATATTGGAGATCCATTGTACATAATCAATGGCTCTTATAAACCCCACCTTTAATACCTTTTCTAACTCCATTTTGACAAGTAGGGCTATATGAGGATGCATTTTCCTTAGTTTTTGCTTGACCGGTTTGGCTCCTTCCTTTATATTGAGATGATGCATTATCAAATTTGGGTCTAACCCCAGCATATCATCATAATACCATGTGAAGTTAACTTTCTTTTCTTTAAAGAACTTGATGAATTCTGTTATTTCTTCACTTGATAGGGATGATGCTAAGTGGATGATCTTCGGCTCTGTTTCTGATCCAATGTTTATCTTTTCTATTGACTCGATTAGAATTGGAGACCTTTCTTCATAGTGATCTAGTAGAACATCCAAAATCTCTTCTATAGGTGCCTCAATTGGGTTTTCACCTTTAGAAATGACCTTTATTTCTTTCTTTCTTTCTTTTGGATCTAATATTGCCACAAAGTGGTTTTCAACACTCGATTCTTTTCCTTTTATATTTTCTTTTTCTTTTTCATTTTTTCTTGGATTAAGAGTTTGGATGCTCCCTTTGATCATTTCTACTTGATATTCCTTGGTAGAAGAAGGTTCAACGGTGTTGAGGTATTGGGACAAAGTGTTGTCATTCAAGAAAATTGGCAAGGTATTGGGTTCCATGGCATTCCATTCAATTAGGTCCAGCCGAATGAGAGTTAAAGGGTCAACAATTAGGTTTGTCTCAATTGGGCTTAAAGTGTATATCTCATTATTGAAGTGTTCATACATTGTATCTTGAAGATCTCAGACATGGGCTTCCTATAAATGTTCTAAAGAAGAAGGATCAAAATCCTCCTCACTAGACTCCACTATGGTTTCTGTTGGATAAAACTCATGTGGATTAAACCTAGCATTTGATTCTTCCATAGTAGGTCTCCATGAAGGAACATATGGCTTGCCTACCCATTGATTTATCTCAATTTCTATGCTTGGCATGTCATTTTGAATCACTTGACTAGAACTAGATGTTTGATTTGAAGTTGATTCCATCATTAGTCCTTCATTTTTGGTAGAAGCATAGGTATGAATGACATCAATACCCTTGTCTTGGCATGACTCATCTGATAGGATCTCCCATTCCCATTCATTAGAATCCTCATCACTATGAGATTCCAATTGTAGTATTTGATCATATAGTTTGGGATAATGTTTTTGAGTGTATCCTTCTTCAAGATACCCTAAACTTGGTTTCTCCTTGGAATCTTGCCATGTGGATTCTAGGGGTTCAATTAGCCCTTCATTTCTTGTGCCTAAAGGTCCTTGACCTTTGTAACCCATCTTTTGCATGATTTCAAACCCTTTACCATATTGATGAGTAGGGATGGTAATATTTTGAATCTGCTTGATGTGAGCACTTGATTTTTCATCCTTGTACAACCAATTCAGAATTTCATTATCCTCTTCATCCATAGCTAATGATGTACTTGCTCTTACAAAGTTATCATTATATTTATGAGGTACACTTGGGGGTTTCCCAAAGGACTTTGGTGATAAGGGTAGGTCCATCATGGATAAGGAGTATTCACCTACTCCTTGTTGTTTAATTTTGCATTGTTTATCAAAGTTTTTCATCATTTTATCCATCTTTTGATAATATGCTTCTTTAGTATTTCTTTAGATAGCTTTGATAAAGTCTTCTTTTGTTTCTTCCATACTATCATCCTCATTAACCTTCTCTTTTCCTTTAGTCAATGTAGTTTGGTTAATGAGTTTTGGAGTTTCTTTAACAACAACTTCTTCTTCCATATTTTCTTTTCCTTTCAGCAAAGGGATGTCTTTATAACTTTGGCCTTGTTCCATTTGATTGGGTATAGACCCTTCAGCATTGTGTGGAACCAATGAGTCATTTATAGGCTTGACGTTATAACAATATTGGAAGGGATTGAGGTCTCCACTTACCATTATTTCTTGCCCTTGATATGGGAACTTTAGGCATTGATGATAAGTTGAAGGAACAACCTGCATTTCATGGATCCATGGCCTTCCTAAAAAAATATTGTAAGTCAATTTTAGATCTAATACTTGGCATATGGTCTCTTTTTGCATAGGACCAACTCTTATGGGCAAGAGTATAATTCTTGATGCTCTTTCTTCATCATCGTAGGCTTTTATGGTTATCTTTTTCTTTGGGTCAATAGCCTCCTCAAAAAATCCTAAGGCTTTCACCAAGCTAAGGGTACAAATATTTAGGCCAGCACCTCCATCTATAAGGACTCTTTTCACCCTATGCTTATGGATCAACACTTCTATGTGCACGGGTAGATTTTGGGGATGATTAAGAGACATATCATCTTGTTCAGAGAATGATAGGAAATGAGGTGCAATTAAATGCCCCACCATGTTTTGGAACTTGTCAACCTCCAAATTTAGAGGCACATTTGTTTCCAACAAGGCTTTTTCCAAGATATCCTTATGGATTGATGATAGGTTGAGCAGCTCAAGAATAGAGATTTGAGCGGGAGTTCTTTGCAATTGGTCAACCAAGTTGTATTTTTTTGATGATGATGTGGAAGCTTGGTTTGATATCACCACTTTTGGAATAACAATTTTTTATGCTTGTCCCCTAGTGACCACACTTGCTGATGCTTCTCTTGATTTTCCTTTTATTATAACAACATTTATGCTTTGATCTTCTTCCCTTAGGGTATTTATTATGTTATCATAAGTGTGAGCAAAGTTCACTTTCTCATTACCCTTTTTATGATTTTGATTTGATGACTCACCCTTTTCATTTTTCAAAAAGGGATTTTTGTAGGCCATGTGATCCTTATTGTTTTGAGGCCCTTCAATTTGGATGGTGTCATTATTAATTAAATCTTGCACTAAGTACTTCAATTTCATGCACTAATTGGTAGGATGACCTCTTTTTTGATGGTATTCACAATGATGAGATGCATTCCACCAATGAGGTTTGACTTTGGGTTCATAATTTGATACGTCGGATAACGTGATAACTTGATTGGCCAACAAGGTTCTTATTACATTCTCCAAAGGTTCACCTAAGTAGGTGAATTTCATTTTGTTATAATTGGAGTTTGATTTTGACTTATCCCATGTCTTATTGTTGGAAGTATTGGAGTTGTTGTTATAATTGTTGGAATTATATGGAGCTTTACTTGCTTGATTAACATTGTTTGAAGAATTCACTCCATAGGGTAGAATAAAAGGGGTAGACTTCAAGTTGTGTGACTCCATAACCCCATCATTCACAAGATTTTTATTGTTACTTTTATTCCATGATTTCTATTTATCATTGTGATTGTTGGATTCTTGATTAAAATATTTAGGAACATAAGTATTGTTATTTTTTTTGTTATTGTTGTTGTTGGATTTAGTGTCCTTAAATAATTTAACTTCACCTCTTTTAACCAAGACATCTTCAATCTTTATCCCATTTTTGATGATTTTCTCAAATGTTGGGGGACATTGAAATTGTAATCTATAATTCATTTTTGAGGTTAGATTGTTGGTGAAGATGTCCATCTTCTCTTTCTCTGAGATACTTCATGGATACCTTACAAAAATGGTCCTCCACCTTTGTAGGAATCCTAAGAATGACTCCCCATCTTTATGTTTGGTATCGCATAACTTGAGCATAGTAATTTCATGCTAAATGTTGTAAGAGTAATGGGTTATGAACTTGGAGGCTAACTCCTCAAAAGACTTTATTTCGAGGGTTAGTTTTGAAAACCACTCCATTGCGGGACCTCCTAAGCTTCTAGGAAAGAGTCTCATTAGATAAGTATCATTGTGCATGAACTCTATACTTAGGGCACAAAATTCCCTTAAATGGTCCTGTTATACACTGAATTTGCACCTCTGATCTCAAGCTCTCTTGGTCTTGATAATCCAGTATAACAAGGGAATCATCTCAAGGTTGTGGGACCTTTGCTAACCAAGATGAGACCTCCAGGTTCTAGGCTAGTTCCTCTTGGATAGTCACCTTAGTTTGCTTCTTAGATAGGAAAGTAAACTTTTGAGGGAAAAGGGTTAGAAGGAATGCATGAAAATGGAAATAACAGGAAAGCAAACTACCTACTAGGTGATGCACCAAAACTAGGGTTTGGATCTCAGTATAGAGGGATGAAGCCAATGGAGGAATCAGGTCTAATAAGTCACCACTCACTAGATAGGTTTGCATAAGTATTTCATAGGAAGGCTTGAACAGAAGACTCAACCTATGACCTACAAACAAACATCCTCCTCTGCAACTAGGTGTAGGAATGAGACAAGACTGCTAGGGGCTGTAGCATACCCACAAAAACATCTAAATCAGATCAGACACAGTAACACACAAAATCACAGAAAGTGAGAGGGACTAGGAACCCCAATTTCTATTGACAGCATTCATAAACTTCAATCTACTAAGAGATAACTCACATAAGAAGGCATGAGGACAACAAGAGTGTCACAAAATGCTTTGCCATATCTGAATTATCAATGGGAGATTACAAAGAGTAGAAAACCAGAGGACATAAAAGTGTCTCAAATAGCTTTCTAGGAAAGAAACTTTCCTTTTTACAAAATGTGAACTCTCTGAGCACTAAGGCTCAAAAAACAAATTATATACACCTCTGCACGCAGGCAGGAATCAAAATATCTGAATTAGGGTTACAAATATCTGCATAAAATAATCAACCCTAAAACCATCATATCTGGTCATAAATGTACTATGTAAATATCTCAACAGATCAGACATATCTCCCCTTGCATGCCCATCTTTGCACCGAATCTACCTGTAGATTAACAACC
Source organism: Chamaecyparis obtusa (assembly GCA_027943335.1). Lineage (NCBI taxonomy): Eukaryota > Viridiplantae > Streptophyta > Pinopsida > Cupressales > Cupressaceae > Chamaecyparis > Chamaecyparis obtusa. Next base: position 25,132 of record BSBK01012655.1, read on the forward strand.
CTCATCCAACTACCTCTTTGCAAGCCCACTAAGCCATGAATGCTCAAATCCGATCTCAGATCCTCAAAAGGATCCCAAAATAGTAGTCTAAATCTTTTGCAAATTCTCCCAACTACAACCGCCTCTGAAATCATCAATTTCTAGCTACCCGCACTTGCAAACATCTCTCTCAGAAGAAAGCCCATGAAAATAGGCCGCACCACGTTGACATAGCAATGGTTGCATGATCACATGAGGCTAGAAAGCCACATGCGATCATGTGACAAGCTTGAGATGCTGACCACAATTCAACCCCACAAGACACCTGGGCCCACAAAGTATCCCACCTGTCAACCTTTTACCATGTGGCTCAATAGAAACCCAACCACACACCGGTCAGACCCATGATAACACCACCAGAGCTTTGATAAAAAAACAAGATCAACAGTTGGTGAATGATCTCATGGAGTCGGAAGACTCCATGAGATCATATGACAACTGTCAGATCTCCATTTACTTAACCGCCAAAGAAGAGACCATCGACTGTGGCCTTATGAAGAGCTGGGCCCAACACATCGCAGTAGCGCACTCAGGAAATATGCCACCTCATTTGAAATATGTGGACCCACAACAAATCTTTGCCACCAGTTGACCAATGGAACATGGGCACGTCACCACCCGAGGACCCATCAGTAGCTACCAAAGTCCCCACTGACCGAACACGTCACCACTAGCCAGCCACTGAGAAGCGGGCACATCACCAGCCAAGGGCCCACCACCAAACTACAAGCTCTATTAGCGTGGCTAATAGTTTGTCACATGTTCGCATAGCCTAAAAAGGGGCTATGCAATCATGTGACAGACCGCTAGCAGTTCTTTGAAAACCATCAGCTGGGCCCACGGATAGATTAGGATTTTGTAAAGCAAGGAAGATCAACGGTCATCGATAGACCATGATATTAAATAGGATGCATCTTGGGCTGGCGGTATAGTGAGGACCATCAAATCTTGTTGGGGTTTAGTAGCTTAGAAAAATAAAAGTGCGCCAAGACTTAGGAAAAATTAAACCGGAGACTTAGGAAGTATTTCACGCACGGGGTAAATTGAAGATTTAAGTAGCCGCCAAAAGGTAATCAAAAATTAGAATAGGCCAAGAGGATTCTAATCCGACCGTTGTCGCATGATCTCATGGGCTCGAAAGATTTCATGAGATTATGCAACAGCCATCAGATCTCCACTGCACTTGCACGGCTATGAGGAATTGGGACCCGCTTGGTCGGAGTTACGCACTTGAAGGTCAAAAACATAGAGGGATCTCAGGGAGAAGGTTGAAAACACACTGGGTTTTCAGACCAAAAGGCAGAAAACACACTGGGTTTTTGACACTTGAGCACTTCTTTGGAAAATAGGACCGTGGCCAAAAATGAATGATAGGGAATTTTTGGGTAACAGGTCCTGTGGGTTTTTTTTACCCATGTACTTATCATATTTAGGAAAGATGGTATTAAAAGGGAAAGATACCATTGCTAAACTTTTGTTGAAAGGAAAAGGACACAAAGCTTCTATGGAAAAGGCCTTAGGTTCAGCTGCCTTCTTCATGGTATCGATTTGCTCTTAAAAGGCCTTAATCTACCTAGTCATAATGTTCATAGGATCATCTTTGTGTTGGTCTTTCTTAAGTTGGTCAATATCAAAGTCATAGGGTGACTTTACCCCCTTTTGTGCTAGGCTTAGGAAGAAGTTCTCCCTATCTTTGTCTATTAATCTCTCCATAACCTCTAGGAAATCATTATCTTGGGTAGCTTTCTCAACCCTTTCCTCAAGTGTCTCATTAGGATTATAGTTGGCATTGTTGATATTGTGATGGGCTGAATTCATATCACCCATCTCTTCAAGTCTTGGTTCAAATAGGTTCATGAAAAATTCTTCTTGATTAGGATCTTTGAACACACTTTGGTACTCCACTTCTTGCCTTGGGTTTGCAAAGATAGTGCTATCTCCTAGTAATGATCCCCTATATGTTTGTGACCATGTGGAAATCGGCACACAACAACCACACATTCACTTGTCTATTTTACCCACTTAAACACAAAATGTTTGATTTGTAGAACGTTGTCATGGGTTTTTCACAAGAAAACACTTCAAGCACCTACCTTAGCACAAGATTTGGTTCGTAAACATGGCTCTAAAAGGTGGTCTTTACTACTTTATCAAGGTTTTAGTATGGATTATGTTCAAATAGACTTTAATCTCTCATCCCCCAAGTATGTTAAGGCACTTCCCACACGCACCGAGGTACGATTTTGTGCAGTCCATGAGGACTACTAGAGGAAGTTCAAAAAATTAAAATATGTTTGTCATACACCCCATTAAGGATGTATGCATTTCATTTTATAGTGGGTTGGATTCCTGCAGCAAAAAGAGAGTGTATCCCACTTTAGGCTGTCCCTCTCACTGGCCTCATTAAGGAAAACTTGGGAGGTGAGCCCACTAAAGTTCTAGCATGTATATGAAAAACAAGAAATGAACTTAGGCCGACAAGTTTGGGAGTTTTTTTCACTCAAAGAGTGAAGAGCATATCCCTATTGTCTTTCTTTGTTCCACAAACTTAGACACACATTTTTTCTTTCCCAATCTCTTGACAAGGAGATTCTTAAAATTGAAGTGTGTAATTCATTTCCTATTTTATCTCAAGCTTATATCAAAAGGATGCCACAATTTAATCAAATGCAAGCTTGAATAGAAAAATACCTTTCCTTGTAGCTAGCCTAAGCTAGGTGCATTTTTAAAGGATTTCATTATTTTCATCTCACCTTGGCAATAGCTCCTTCCAAGTGTGTTTATCCTCCAGTAAGTTAGTCAACACTACCAATCACAATGAGGGGAAACCAAAATTGAATTTGACAAAGAAAAGATTTATGTAATGAATTTTAAGTACCTTATTTGCAAATTTTTCAAACAAACTTGAACTAAGGACAAAAGATCCAATTAAGAGACACAGATTTTTTTTTATATTCTTCAACCATAGCAAGGTATTTCTGATATACCTGATTGTCCTCCTCTTGTGTTGACTCAAGAACAACCTTGATATGTGTTATGTTTTCCTTCTTTATCTTCTTAGCTAGTGCCTTCCCTTCTTGATTAAACCTGGTTTCTGGCTTCTACACTTTTTGATGCCTGCTCATTTATAGTCAAAATGTACAAATAGAGAGTTAGATAAATGAATTTATCAATCTAAAAGAAAATTATGACAAAAAAATGAAAGCGACATTGTCCAGCAAATACGGAATATTAAATTTTTTACAAGCGTAACTTTACTGTTAGCAGGTGACACTTAAAAGTGTAATAGGCGACACAAAAAGTTGATCAAGCGTAAACAATTTACTGCTAAGCATAATTAATATTTAAATTTGCATAAATGAATTAAGTCAAAGCGACACTTTAAGAATAGCAAGCATAAGAGAATGATACTAGGTGTGACTTATTCTCTCAAATGCTTCGCAAAGTTTGATCGGAAGTGACAATGGATTACCGGCAAGTGACACTTCTTAACTCGCAGGCGTGACTTCTTCAAGCAAAGGCAATATGACTTTATCGCACAAGCGTGATTTCTTCGATTATAAGCAACAGTAAAGAATTTAAGATAGACTGCAAATTATCAACCAGGTGCAAACCTTCAGCAAATAAGCATTGAGACAGAGCTTGTAGGCATCATCCAAATGATTACAAGCATGACTGAATTGACTGTAGGCATGATTTGACCTATTTCCTACAAAATTTCCACAGAAAATAGCAAATACAAGCATACAAAAGATGATCCAAATGATAAAATTTGATAAAATGAAGCTTACAGCCCCACGATGGGTGCCATTTTGTATACTAATAAAAGTATCTTCATAGAATTAGGGTTAATCATCAATAATAAGTGAAATAAGAACTAAATACAACCACAATTGAGAAACTATTTAACAAAATCAATGACTAATTGAGCATCCTATGGCTCTCTAACTAAGATGTTAATGAGTGAGCTCTCAACAAGCTCTCATTAATGACAGTCCTAGTATGAGAATGATAGAGATAAAACAATGCTAAAGCTAACAATTATCAAGATAAATGCTAAAATTGCTCTTAAATGCCTTTCTAAACTCAAATTGCAAGAGGTTTGATGCAATTCTCAGGTAGGTGGTTGATGAATTATGAAGGATTTTAGCCTTCCTTTTATAGATTTTCCAATGGTAGGGGGTGTAGTTGTGTTTAATCATGGTTGAGTTGGGGTTAAGTCTTTGGTTCCATCCTTTGAAGACAAAGCAATGTTTGTGTCCTCAAAGCTTGGGACAAGTAGACAAGATGGATGGTTAAGATTCTCTCTCACTTTGAGTGAATGAGATTCAATTTGGCTTGATCCATGTGCATGCCATTCCTCAAATCTCATTGGTTGATTGATTTCCTCTCCTTTTGGTTTGTTGAGAGTAATTTATTTAAGTGATTTATTTTAGCCATGTACCCCTTGAATGGGTTGAATTTAATTTAATCCAAGACTATACAAGTAATTGAATTAATTATATTTTGATTTGATTGCACTTGATTAAAATGCCCTCAATTTTGATTGATATTGAATTAAGACTTGATTTTCATTTGATTGGCTAATTATGCATTGTGATTCAATTGATTTAATTATGTCCTTGATTTTCTCTGATTTCACTTGACTTGCTTTGAATTATCATTAAATTATCTTTGTCCATTTTGAAGTGATTACAGCTATGAATACCAACTCAATGTCTTCATCAGTGTCAGTGTCGGTGTCGGTGTCATCATCATCTTCTTCAACAACGTAGCATGCCTTCTAGTCTTTGTCTTTATAATCTCAGTTACTTCTTCTATCATACTGTCGGTTGCCTTTGTGTTCTCAATTATCTCTTCTATCTGACTTCCTTCCACTAGATCTTTCATTTTCTTTCTCATCTTCTTTCCTGTTAGGACATCTAGCTGCAATGTGGCCAATCTCTTTACAGTTAAAGAATACCAAAGGTAGTTTTCCTCTGTATCTTCCTTTACCTTTATGCAGTCTTCTAGCCATTAATGCTTCAATCTCATCAAGTTCATCATCACTATCACTACCAATCTCATTTCTTATCATGTGTTTACTTCTTGAATTACCAATTTTCAAGGATGACATAAATGCAGACTCAATAGTAGGAACAATACTATTATCAAAGTTACTCAACTCAAAAGCAGTCAATCTACCGATTAGACTATCAAGTGTAAGATGATTACCCAGAGTTGATCTCATCTCATGAATTGCAGAGACTCTAATAGCATAAGTAGGCAGCAAGGTTCTAAGAATTTTACTTACAACAATGTCTTCTTCAATAATTCCTCCTACTCCTTGGATAGCATTGATCGTCTCCTTAATTTAGTTGTTGTACTATGATATGTTTTCTCCTTCTTTCATTTTCATGTCATCAAACTTTCCTCTAAGACTTTCAGCTTTAGCCCTTAGCACATTTTCATCTCATCCATGAACTAGTGCAAGATTGTCCCATATTTGTTTAGTAGATTTACATGTCTTGACATCTTCAAATTCGACATCTGATAAGGAAGCAGCAAGCTCTATCATTGAAACATTGTGTTCATGTCTATCTCTCATATGATCAACAAGCAAGGGTCCAGTGGGCTAGATGAATTCATTATCCAAGTAGTATATAGCAGATTCTCCAATTCCAAATAGATGCAATCTCATTCTACTTTGCCATGTCGAGAAGTTATCTTTGTTTAGCTTTGGCACCTCTCTCTTATAAATCTTTTGATGTTTGTCTTAAGTCCTTCAAAATTTTCCTTCCAAGCACTCTATGCTATGATACCAATTGTTAGATAACTGAGAGGGGGGTGAAATAGTTAAGTCCAGTTATCCTACAATCCCAAATACTCCCAGATGTATATAGTAAAAATTTAAAATCAAATAATCAACTCGGTAAGATATCAATTATGCCTTTCTCTTCATCTACCGATTACCAATAAATTAAGTGTTGTGTTCACCGATCTATCTAGTTATAGAAATGTGTAAAGTAAAATAAAAATTCAACACATCATACACATATAACACATAGATTTTTAATGTAGGAACTCTGTTAGGGGAAAAACCACCTGGGACCAATAACCTAGAATATTTCACTCTTTTAAGTGAGATTGGTTAGGAGCCAACCCTATTAAAGGTTGCAAAACACATTGTAAGGTGTGACCTCGTTAGAGGATTTATCACTAATAGTTCTCCTTTGACCAAACATTCACTATGGGGTCAACAAGAAAATAATCAATATTCATTGAATGTTATATTGAAACACAAAGACTATTAAGTCCCACTCGGTTAAGAGATTTATCTGTAGTAATGGTTAAACTGATACAATAATGATCTAATTCAAATACAACTTTGATTTTTAGATTTCAGATCTATGCTAAGCTCAAAATACCTCTGATCAATAATCAATTCAACATCTTCATTTCCTCCATCTCTATTTTGCTCGATATATGTTTTCTTTGACGCTTGGTGTTTTCTGTAGTTTTGCTCAGTTTTGTCTTCAACTAGTTTGATTAGTGTTGCATGAAAACAATCCTTTTCACGTGAATTATTCTACAACATCAAGAATCCCAGACTCAATAATGAATCTCATGTCTCCTTATATAGACATCATAAACCTCTCTTTTTTATTCATAGAGTTTGCCTCTTAATCTTTATCATTCATTTTTCCGCTTTAACCTTCCTCGGCAGTTGTGTCATTAACACATTTCATTCTCCTTCATCCTATCATATTTGAATTTTGTCAGATGTTTGATCATCATAACAAACATTATCTTTTACCTCATAATCATAAACAATGGTCCAGCTCATCATTTTTAGTCGGTTGTTATAAACTCCATTTATTTCTTTCACTCGGTCAATACTAGAATGTGTCGGTGATCACCTGCTTAGTTAATACTATACTCGGTATATAATACACTTTCTTGGTGTATACACAAATCTCTATTTACTGACCACATAAACTTGTTCAGTTCTGATCTTCAATACATAATAAAATTATGTAATACAATAAATTCATCAACATAATGTCATAGGCTCATCCATAAGTTACCCAATGTATACCATATCCATATCTTTCTTATCCATCTCATCTTCATGTAGATATCTCATTCCTTTATCATTTTCCTTCTTAAGATGTTTGTAACCATCATGATAAGTAGAGTCAAACTAGCTAGTTGACACCACTAACAATACATTAACTAATTCAATTGTCTTACATATACTTTAATAGCTTGGTGATCATCAATCATTGTCTTTCAATTGTCAAAATTTTTCCTTCAAGATATTCAATCAGTTGTAGGCTATCACGCTCCCCCCCCCCCCGCGCGTGAACCACAAAAATCTCCCTCTTTTTTTTGTTTTTTAATTTTTCCTTTTCAATTAATTTTATATATATATATATATAATATATATATATATATATATATATATATATAATATATATATATATATATATATATATATATATATATATATGAACACTTAAAGAAAACACCAAATTTATACATAAAAGGAATTTCTCTTTTTTTTTTCAAAACCAAAACCTCGCATGATTAAATTATAAAATATGAAAAATAAGAACATATATAAATATCTGAATATGTATATGTACATATATACACATATTTTTTTATTTTGATTTTTTTTTAAAATAAGGAATGTATGGCAGCAACACTTTTATTATTATTTTTTTACAAAGCTAAACAAAATATTGAATATATATTCAAATGTAAACTTTTCTATTTTTTTTGAAAGAAAATAAATGCAATACTAATCTGATTTAAAACTTTCAAAATACTTTTTCCTTTAACATTTTCAAGAAAAAACACTTCTTTACATTAATAATAAAAAGATAGACATTTTGTAAACCTTTTTAAACAAACTTACAATACATATATCTTCTTTTACATACAATACCACTTACATAAACTTCCATTTTCTCACACAAGTTCAACTTTGGAAAGAATAAAAAGAAAATCTAACATTTTATTTTATAATCTTTTCATGGCTGAAAATACAAGATTTGATTCGAGCATTCTTCATTCTAATGAAAATACAAATCTTCTACATAGCTTATACATTGAAGCCACTCTTTTAAAAGAGAAATATCTTTCACTTCTTTTATTTATTTCCAATATTCCACATACATACACCTGTAAAAAAAAAACAATCTCTTGACCATGTAGGCTCACCTCCCAACCTAGGCCTCTAAAAGACCACCCTTGAGTTTTGGGAATTCAAGGGTAAACGAGTTACAAACACAAATAAAACCCATTTTTATTCCACACAAACAAATATAACAAAACACTCAACCATAGCTTGCACAATGGGTCTCCAAAAACCCCATGAATAGGGTGAAGGTGGACCAAGTACCCAAGAGGAGATTGCCAAAATAAAATACATACAATTCCTTCACGAGGCTCATTTTCAACATATCACACTTCTCTCTTTTTCACAACAAAATCTCCCCTTGTGACCCCCAAAACAAGTAGCATAAAAAATTGCAACATGGATCTCATACTCCATGCCTTATTCCTCTCCTCTTTAAGGAGAGACTCTACTCTACATGGGTTGTCCAAAAACCTTTCACCCACAAGGCTAATCTTCCCTCCCAAGGGTGATTTTGGTCTTGAACTCCCTTAACATTCACATACACAAAAACAACTAGAAACAACAAAACTTGAAAATAAATGTGTTCAACAATACCACATAACCTAAAACATGAATTTACAATTTAAACAATACCCATAAAATGAAGCTCCTTCCATGGCAAGAGTGCAACCAACCTTGATCCAAGACAATGGCAAATGAAATTTGATGAATATATTTCCCTTTTTCCCAAGTCCTTCTTCCTTCAAACCCTAGCTAATCTTACAAGTCTATAAAGATAGAGAGTGGGTAATCAAAACTTAAGCTTCTCCCAACATCCCTCTAAAAAGGCTCCAACCCATTTCCCAACCAACCACCATAAAGAGGGCATGGCTCAAGGAGACTTTTTCTACATTCTTGTCTCCCCTCATAAATGAGATGGAGACCAAGAATGGGAAAAGGGGATGGAATTTTCCTCTCTCCAAACCCCAATTTTCGTCACTTGACTTAAGGGTACTTTTGATGGGTCATAAATGAGTTATGGGTTCTAGATTGACAAAAAATAACTCCCAATCCATAGTTTACCAAGTGGGGTAGCTAAAATTGACCCAAACTACATCCTAGGGGCTCATTTAACCCTCCAAAAACCCACTTGAAGTTTGCATACGGGTCCAACAAAATATGATCCAAATCTATAGCTTCCTAACAAAAGAGTCAACATAAGAAAACTACAAGATAACCCAGAGTAAGTGTCACACTCCAACCTACTCTCATGGTCTTGTCATGCCAACACACATAATACAAGTGTCAAGTGACAGTACAAAATTTACATATCACATGTACACATGGAAAGACCATTAGGATAATCACATATTTATAATTTATAATTAATACAATCATACAACATCACAGTTACAAAATAAAATACATAACAATGATGTTTTGTCTCTCTGTTAGACACAAGCTTGGCTTTTTCTGATTTCACAATGGTCTAACATTGGCTCCCCAATTTATTTCCATTGTCAAACTTCCTGCACAACTAAATCTTAATATCAGTAGTCCAAGAAAACCATACATAAAAATAGTGTAAATAATTGACAATATTTAAGCATATATCCTTCGCAATTGCATTCACATAATTCACCATTAATAAAAACAATATTTGCAATGAAATTTCTACATGAAACACATTTACCTCATAGAAGCATATGCAGAATCAAATCATCATATAATTTCACATGTCAATATAGGTTATTCATAAAATCTATAATTCAATTTGTATCATAATAATCATCTAAATCAATCAATCAAAATACATGTAATAATGTATTATGACATCATCATGAAAGTCACTAAAATATACTAACCATATCACATGTAATAATGCATCATACATCATCAACTTAAGTACTAGGATTAACATAGAATGAAATAAATCATGTCAATGACATAAAACCATCTATCTACTAGTCGAATC